>JBBPDA010141953.1:0-21137 GCA_037974385.1 Arnoldichthys spilopterus
AGTCAGTGGATAGATGAACTTCTCACAAGAGTTAGGATGATCTTCATAACAAAGAGATGCATTTGCTTTGCTCCAGTTCTGGCTTACGCTCATGTCCATCTTGCTTTTTCTCTTTCTGCAAATAAATACCATAGCAAGGTGTAATACAACAATGTATAACTCTGTTGTGATATTAATAAAACTGAACCTCAAACAGCATAAAACATTACATTACATTCTTAAAATAATGTCAAAGACTTTATAATGCAGTCACAATGTTACAATTACTAGGCATGAAATGTGTCCATGGAGTAATTGTTTGACCATAGAATACATTTACTTCCCAACCTTACCTCCGCCTGCACATGGGGCAAAGGCAGCTCTGATGAAAGAGCAGATTTCATTTATAGGCTTAGTGTCTTATTTCAGAAACACCCTTCTACTAAGACACTCCCCCATCCTGATCCCTGGATACTCTCCATGTCAGTCAGCACAAGGTGAATCAAAATACACTTTTTGGTCTTTGTTACACAATCACAAATTACTGAACTAATGAACTTTGTGTTATAAATTCAGCACAAACACACTTCCCCCAAAATAATCAGAACTTTTCATTAATTTTTTGACCCGTTCATAATGATGACCTATAGAGTTAGATCTACACAGCAATTTACTGTAGAGCTTTCAGGGCCCAACTCTGGATTATTTGTGTCTTATGCCATCGTTTAGTATCAGAATCAGATTTATTATATATGTTACCACACACATGGACTTTTGTTCCAGTCCACTGTGTCTCTTTAGTACCACAGACAATATACATATTATTTACAGACAATACTATACAAAGGGCCTACAACATTACTTTTCTCCTATTCTCTCAAAATTACTCAGACAGGACAAACCACAAGTGCCCAGTGAAACATTTGCCGCATTAGGCAGCTAGCTGTAATGTATACGCCCTCATGTGGTTCCACGTTTCTGTGTTTTGTTTTGTCCTCATGTTCGTCTTAGCCACGCCCCCGTCAGCTGTTTCACGTTCCCAGTCCCAGGTGTAGGTAATCTGTGTTTTGTATATAAACCCCTGTGTTTCATGTATCGTCGTGGTTTGTGATCATCATTTCTTGTCGTCGTGCCCTCAAGACCCTGAACCCTGGGAGTACCGCATTGCCGTTGCCCTCACCGCCCTCATCGCCCATCGCCTATCATCATGGTTTGTTATCGTCATTTCTTGTCGTTTATTAAACTTAGTTTTTTTTAAGTTTTGCTGCACTTGCTTCTTACAAACACCCATAAATCTAGCATCTAGATAAATATTAGATAAATATTAGAACAGTGAAAAGAGTTTAACAATAATACTAGTTTTGCCAAAAAATAATAAAAAAACAATGGATTAATTATAAAAATAACCTGTCATGATGATTTACTTTCCATATCTTTACATAAGCAATGATTTTGATATTTGAATTCCACAGCCCCTAATTTAAGAGCAATTTTAGGTCTCCAGACTAGACTACAGTGGACGTTAACAGTACAGTTCTGAGTAGTTAAAACCTTAATAATACAAATCCATCAGATCTCAAACTAAAATGAATAATTTAATGAGCAGAAAGTTATGAGTTTTGTTAACATTTAACAAGTTTTATGTCATATAAATAAATAAAAAATAAAAATAAATGTATTCATATTTTTAGGTCTTTTAGCATAATTGAAGCACCCTTGGGTTTTGACAGGTGCTATATAATTGCAACTCTTTATTATGATTAGTGGAGACAGTGGAGGCCTGGATAGAACTGAATGCAAAATTACGAAGGAAAAGTCCTCAAAAACATTGCTGATCAAAGACCAAGACCAGATGGCTTGTGGTAGATTGAATTCTGAACTCAACAAATCGTCTGACAGTTCCACCTCTCTACCACCACAGTCCCCTCCTTTTAGTGACTAGACAGGGTTAGAAGTGAAACCTCAGCCAGTGACAGGGCTGACTGTGGGAAGGCAGGGCCACTGTATAACTGATCAATAGCAGTGGTTGCTTCCACAGAGTCTCCAGGACATCAGGTTCAGCACCTACTTGGTGATGTTCTCAAATACACCATGCTGATCACATGAGAAGCAATATTCAGTGACCTGCCAAGACCTCAGGTGGTGGGTGGAAACAAATAGCTATCCATAGGCACTATCCAGGGCATGTGGCACTTTTTAACTTAAGTGGCATTTTTGGTGCATCCTCAAGAGCATAAGGGAAGTTTTGTTAATGATGATGTAGCAGGAGGCAGGACAATAGCAATTTAATGTGCTCCTCTCTTCCTGATACCTTGGATCTGGACACTTATGTGAGAATGCTCTTCATTGACTACAGCTCAGAATTCAACACCATCATCCCTTCAAAACTCATCAGCAAGCTCAGCGACCTCTGGCTGCAGACATCGATCTGCAGCTTAGTTTTCAACTTCCTGAAGGGCAGGCCCCAGGTAGTAAAGATTGGTAGCCACATCTCCTCCTTCCTGACCATTAACACAGGTGCACCACAGGGGTGCGTGCTCTCTCCTCTCCTGTACTTGTTGATCATGTACGGCTGTGCTGCGAAGCAGAGCTCCAAGGTCATCATCAAGTTTGTGGATGACTTGACCATTCTGGGCCTCATCACAGACAAAGATGAGATAGACTACAGAGCAGTGGTGAATTCTCTGACCAGCTGGTGCCAGTGCCAACAACACATGCCCCTCCACATTGGTGATGCTGAGGTGGAAAGGCTTAGCAGCTTCAAGTTCCTTGGTGTGCACATTTCTGAGTGACTTATCCTGAACACTGCATGCTGACACTGTGGTCAAGAAAGTTCGTCAGCGCCTCTTTTTCCCGAGGAGGCTGAGAAAGTTCGGCATGAATTCCAGCATCATGACAAACTTCTACAAATGCACTTGAGAGCTTGATGACAGGCTGCACAACAGTCTGATATGGAAACAGCACTGGAAAACACTGCAGAGAGTGGTGGAGACTGCAGAACACATTACCGGTAACAGTCTCCCTGCCATTCAGGACATCTTCCACCAGCGTTGCCTAAGAAAAGTACACAATATCATCATATACCACAGCTACCCAGCACACAGTCTGTTCTCCCTGTAACCATCTGGCAGATGCTACAGGAGCATGACTGCTCGCACCACACGGCTAAAGGACAGTTTTTATTACCGGGCCATCAGGCTACTGAACTCTTAACCTACAACCACACACTGTCACACTGTCAATTCTCTTGCCTTCATCCAATGTACAGTATTGCTGTTTGCACTGGTCACTTTTATACATTGCACTTTACACAATGGGCCCTTCCCATGGTTCCTTTCTATTTTTGTGTAAATAGTCTTTCTCTGTTTTTTTACTGGTTCTTCTTGTTAAACAAATTTAATTGTACTGTTAACCCAACATTAACATACATATGATCAATAAACTGAACTTGAACTTGAACCTCATTCAGTTGAATGCAGAGCGGAAATGAACAGAGGGAAGGAAAAGGAGGAAGTCCATGGTGAAGAATAAGCCAAGTCTAGGCAGAGGGGTGATGGGGTATCGCTTTTACAGTCAGGAGCCAAATAGCATCACCAAGGGCTGGAAGACAGTGGGCTCCTGTGTTCCATCAGCAGTCCAGTCAGTCAGTCAGTATTCCACCACAGTTCCAGGGTTGTGTGTGGGGGCTCAGCCATAGTAGAAGAATGAATCTTAATCTCAAGCCTTAATCAGCGTCCAGTTAGCATAATGCACTTCCACTGCACATCAACTGGAAAACAAAAGTTCAAAAACACACTTTTTTGACCTCTAAAAAACTAGTAATATTGATCATTTAAAATCCTACTTTGCTGTTTTTAAACTTAAGTGTTCCTTCTATTAGGCAGATATCCTTCTTATCCACTAACCTTTACCACACCTCTTTTCCACACAAACCAGAGTCTTTGGTTTGACCATTTTGATGGCATTTGTAATATAAGGGCCCTTATCGTGGAAATCCAAACATTGCTATAAGTCTATTCTTCATTTTGTTAAGCCCCTACTGTGACTACCCACTGGTCTAGCCCTGAGCCCTCCTTTGAGTGAGGCTGTAGCTCATTCACATAAACCTTTAAGGCCTGTGGGAGGTGATTTAATGACATTGAGCAGGCTGATATGGAAGCCTTTTCTTTGTGGTTAGGTTTTGTGTTTATTCTGGTTAAGTGGTTCCCAAACTGGTCTTTTCTCTCATCAAACCTGATTCGACTAAGCAGCTAATTACCCAGCTGTGGGTGTGTACACTAGAAAACGTGTAGGGCAGGGGGTACTTTAGGAGTGGTTTGGGAACTATTGTTCTAGGTTTCGAAGGCTAGTTTACTTTGTTTGGACTGATCTGGTAAATATTAGTTAATGATTACGACTGTTGTTTTTAGATTGTCCTGTTGGATTCGTTATTATTGTTTCCTGGCTGAGGTTTTGTTAAAAAATAATTTTTCTATTATTTTGTCTCTGCCAGGAGCCAGGTCACTACCTTTGTGTGGTGTCCATTTAACTGCAACTATATTGGATAAATGCATTAAAAAAAACATATATTGCATGACAAACTACAGCAGTTGCTGAAAATCTTCCAGAGAAATATAATTTACTTGTGTGTCCTAAAATTCAGTTACATTTTATTTACATAGTGCTTGTTATTACAAAGCAGCCTCTAATGAACAAGCTAATGGTGATAGAGACTAGGAAAAAGCTCCCTAAAGCTGAAGGAAAGAACCTTGGGATGGACCAAGACTCAGAAAGGTCTGTCTAAGGACAGATGAACAGGAGGCCCCAGTAATGGGTGATGTGGTCAAGAACAAAGGTGAGCTGGAACCCTGGTGATGGTCCTTCAGGCTGAATGGGTGGGCAGCAGTTCTGAATGTACAGGTGGTGATCTGTAAAGCCTACATAAAAAGGTGCTGCAGGTAAGGTATCAGAGGATCAAGGTATCAAGGGATCAGTAAAGAGGAGTGCTTGCCAGAAGGTTGTTGCTGATGCGAGTCTGTAAGCCTATAAAAGAAGCTGGTGTTGTCTGTGTGTGTAGGGGGGTAAGGCTGGACATGAGAGCCAACAGGACTGAAAGATTTAATATCAATAACAGAAAGTAAACAATGTGTACTTGTTTTTAAATGAGTTTTAAATATTTAAAATGCAGAAAGTATTATTTTATATCATTCATAATCTAGTATTTATTATATATGTGAAGCATTTAGGAAATGACTTTAGTATAGTATAGAATTAGTATAGATAAGATCATTGTGTAAAAATGGAAAGTGGTTTCTGTCATAAACATTCATTTTCCTTCTAAGTAATAATATTGATTTATTATTACATTTCTTTACAGAAGAAGGAAAAGCATGGTGAATATGACTGTAAGCCAGAATTGGAGCATAGGAAAGACTCCACTTTGCTATGAGCATCATCCTCACTCTTGTCAGAAGTTCATCTATCCACTGTCTGTGAGAGTCGTTACATATTTCATCATTGGCGTCATCATTCTTCTCACATTAGTGGGAAATCTTCTGGTGATCACAGCCATAGCTCACTTCAAGCAGCTGCACACACCAACTAACTACCTCACTCTCTCTCTGGCTGTAGCTGACCTGCTTGTAGGAGGGGTTGTGATGCCTCCTAGCATGATTCGCTCTGTGGAGACCTGCTGGTATTTGGGGAGCTCCTTCTGTAAAATATACAACAGTCTTGTTATTTTGTTGTGCACTGCATCAGTTTTAAATCTTACATTTATCTCAATTGAACGATATTATGCCGTGTGTCACCCCCTGCTGTACCACTGTAAAATGACTCCACTTACTACTCTGTTCATGATCACTGTGTGCTGGAGTGTTGCTGCTGTTGTGGGATTTGGGGTCATATTTCTAGAGATCAGTGCTCGTGGTATTGAAGACTACAGCGATATTATATGTGAGGGTGTGTGTGTGATGATTCTAGGCCCCAACACAACATTGATGTTGTCAGTGTTCTCTTTGTACCTCCCCACCGTTGTGATGCTGAGCTTTTATTTAAAAATATATGTTGTTGCACAGAAACAGTCACGTTCAATACACACCACACGCTCTCAGATAAATACAGCAAAAGGGCAACAAGCTGTTAGTAAGGCAGAGAGAAAAGCCACTAAAACCTTAGCCACTGTCATGGGAGTGTTTCTACTGTCCTGGGCACCGCTTTTATTGTACAGTATTGGTGACATGATTCATGGCTTGAGCGGCCCTGCACAAATGCTTGATTTCTTTGGTTGGATCAGTTATTTAAATTCAGCATGCAACCCCATTGTGTATGCATTTTTCTATGCTTGGTTTAGAAAGGCTCTCAGACTTATTCTGAATGGTAAAGTATTTAAAAAGAAATCATCAAGATTAGAGTTGTATTCAGAATAAAATGCACTGAGCATGTTCATGTGTTTCGTGATAATGTTTTACTGTATTACTTACAGGATTTTTCAAATAGAAAAGGAGAAATACAAATATCAGTCCTTTCCTTAATTAATGCTTTATCTTTAGATATTATATATATATATATATTTATTTGTTTGAGGAAGTACTTGCAACCTTAAACCTTTTGGAGTGTCAGTGTTTCACTAAGGATGGAAAATCCATCAGCGTTTTCTCATTTTCCTTTTGTATGGTTCCACCTCTACTTTAATCTACTACTGAAAATTTGACAAGTTAAGTTGAATGTAAAGCTTTATTTTTGCTGTTTTATTGATAGTTACTATCCTCTCTATGACACAATTAAATATTATATAATATATATGTTTTCATAAAAAAAAATGTTTTCTTGATTATTGGGGAGGATCCTTCCTGTTCGAACAAAAGGTGTGGTGGAGAACTGAGGACTCTTAAAGGCTGGAGCCAGATTGTGGGGCCACAACATGTGTTGCTACTAATTTTGGTTTCCCTTGCATTTATGTTGGTTTGGGCAAGTCAGTATATTATGTACATCTGTAACGTATTGGGGTTCATGAAAGTAAATGCAAGCTTGTTGAAATTCAATGTAATATTTATCAAACATTATACGCCAAAGTAGCATGCACAAAACAAACAAAATACTATAAAAACAAAACGAGAACTACATATAACTACATATGACTGCAGAAAAACAACAGGGAGTCACAACAGGATAGTAGAGATATCTGATCCTGACTAAACCAAGACATGGGTATATAAAGGTAACATGTAACACTGAACACCTGGTACAGGGCGGAGACAGGAACACAGGACAGCTGAATACAATAACATCTGAATACAACACATGAATCAAGACAGGGACAGTGTTACAACACCCGTAATTTCTGTTAGAATGGTAGGTTCAACTGAGAATAACTCCTAGACTGTGAAAGGACAGGACATGGCAGAGAGTAGTAATAGACCTGGACATGAGATAGGAGGAATGGAATGTGTAGCAGGAAAATGAAAGTGGGAGTACTGTAGGATTATGAAATAGTCAGAAATGAAGAAAACATGAACAGTAAAAGTTAACAATGCACTATGCAAAAATTGATAGTGAGCACAGCTACAGGGCAACAGGGTGAAGTATATAATTCAAATAGCTGACTGACTCAAAAGGAGCAACATTTGGGAAGTTAAATCTAAAACATTTGGCTCTGCTTTATGTTTAGAGATGAGGTCAGGAAACCTCAGACAAATAAAGTGATGATTGTAGCTCCCTTTTTTTAATTGAAAAAAGCTTATACGTTTTGGGAAGAATGATTCATTAAGTTAAAGAAGTTAGGTGTGGGGCAGATTATATAATTATGTGTTAAATGTTTAGGTGTTGGGCAGATTATATAATTATGTGTTAAATGTTTAGGTGTGGGGCAGACAGATAGTTTGATATTTGACAGAACAGTAGAATTAAGGGTAGGTAAAGGATATTTCAGCATGTACTCAGTAGAAAATGGAACCCCACAGGGCTGTGTTTGTTGTCCATTATTATTTAGTATACATTACGATCACTTTATTTATTGGATTACATGTATGAGTGAGGGGCTGGAACCAAGAATATTTGCAGAAAAAAGCTGATAAACTGAGGAATGTTTTTAGCACCTCTACTTATGCCAATGCCAAAAATGTCTTTACTGAGGCAGCAGGAAAATATTATAGTGTGTATAATTATAGTATTTTTGTGATTGCTCTGTTCTCATGTGACTCATGAAGAAATATATTTTTTGTCAACAAAACATTAGTTGAGCATCAGGAAGAGTTTGCACCATGGAGGGGTGTTTTAGTGGACAAGAGTACACGCCTCTAAGAGTATAAATGAGAGCTGCTCTGACCTCTGTGTGGCTTTTGCCCTGATTTGCAGGCAGAGATTAGACCTGACAGAGGTGTGATAATGCTTCAGAGCATTAATACTATATGACTATAGTAAGACTCAGTAATTATTTATAAAGAATGATTTTAATAATGCTCTAAATATATTATATATATATAAGAATATAAACATGAAGAATTAAAATATCAATTTGTTTTTTGCAATTGCAATGAACATATATTGCTGTCATATGAACTTGCATGCTTGTAAACTGCATTACAGAAATCTGCAAGGACAATACTTTCTGACCTAGATACTCTTTATTATTCCACTTCTCTCCACAGAGGGAAAACCTTACCTGAAATGATTGATTTACAGAACTATTTAATCCAAAATGGGAGCATACCAAACATTTCTCTTTGCTATGAACATCATCCTAACTCTTGTCCGAAGTTCATCTATCCTCTGGCTTTGAGATTTATAACTTATCTCACTCTTGGTGTCATCATACTCCTCACATTAGTGGGAAACCTTCTAGTGATCATCGCTATAGCTCACTTCAAGCAGCTGCACACACCAACAAACTACCTCACTCTCTCTCTGGCTGTAGCTGACCTGCTTGTTGGAGGGCTTGTGATGCCACCTAACATGGTACGCTCTGCTGAGACCTGCTGGTATTTGGGGAACACATTCTGTAATATTCATACCAGCCTTAACATTACATTATGTTGTGCATCAGTGTTAAATCTTACATTTATCTCTGTTGAACGATATTATGCCGTGTGTCACCCCCTGCTGTACCACTGTAAAATGACTCCTCTTACTACTCTGGTCATGATCACTGTGTCTTGGTGTGTTTCTCCTGCTGTGGGATTTGGGGTCATATTTCTGGAGCTCAGTGTTCATGGCATCAAAGACTACAGTGCTATTATATGTGAGGGTCTGTGTGCAATGATTCTTGGGCCTAAAACAGCTTTAATATTGTCATTTTTTTCTATATATCTCCCCACCGTTGTGATGCTGAGCTTTTATTTGAAAATATATCTCGTTGCACAGAAACAGTCACGTTTAATACACAACACACGCTCTCAGATAAATACAGCAAAAGGACAACAAGCTGTTAGTAAGGCAGAGAGAAAAGCCTCTAAAACATTAGCCATTGTTATGGGAGCCTTTCTAGTGTCCTGGGGACCACTTTTAATCTACAGTACTGTTGACACCTATCATAGTTTAAACAGCCCACCGCAACTAATTGATTTCTTTGACTGGATTAGTCTTTTAAATTCAGCTTTCAACCCCATTGTGTATGCATTCTTTTATGCATGGTTTAGAAAGGCCCTTAAGCTTATTCTGAGTGGCGAAATATTCAAGAACAAATCATCAAGAATAGTGTTGTATTCAGAATAAAATATGAATGATTATGTTCAGAGTTCTCTTGACAACCGACTTTACTGACTAATACTCATAGAGTACAGGTAACATAAGACACAGGAAGTTTGTATGTGATAATTGAGGTTTTGCCAATGCAAATGACAGTATATCTCCAGCAACAGATTAGAGACCACACCAGCATCAGAACAATATGTATGTTTAACATAAAATTAATGCCATACTACTTTAAAATAATTTTAGCAGAATTGACACACATCTGTTTGTTGGAAAAAGCTCTTTTCAGCACTGTGTGTTTGTATGTTTAAGGATGAACATAAGGATGCTGGTCAGCAGTTCTCTCCTGTTGTCCTGAGACCCCATGCTCTTTTCATTTTATACATTTTATTCTCCTTTAGTCACTCCATCACTTTCAGGGGTCTTGACATTTACTAAATTAAGAGTATAAAAATTTATTGCATTAAAAAAACATTTTACAGTTTAAGTACTACTTACTATCCCCATCAAACCATTAAAAAATAAATAAACATTGAGAGAGAGAGTACTTCAAATCATGCCAAACTCCCTCTAGGCACATGTCAAGTAGCTGGCCTCCTTGCAGGATGCTTCTGCTATGCAGCAGGCCTGCAACACCTCGTTGCTGGGTAGGGCACTGCTGATCAGTGCCGGATAGCAAGCCCCCACCCCGTCCTTGCAGCTGAAAGCTGTGTATTTTTCCTTTCCACAATATAGCAGGCAGCAGTGCTGTCACACTCCATCACTGGATGATGGGTGCTGCAGTTCTCCACCATTGGTCAGCAGAATAAAAAATCTGTGTTTCAAAAAATTGCATGGCTTGCAGGTTTCACTGAACAAAAAGCTGCTCTTAACGCAGACAAAACAAAATTTCTTTTGCACAGTGCTTCAGTGTGGAGGATGAGACACAATCCAGGTTGGCTTCTTTGCAATGTTTCTGACACTTAAGCATCTTGCTAACATCCCTCTCTGATATAAGGAAGGGGGGTCGTTCAAAGCAAGTTCAAGTTCAAGTTCAAGTTCAAGTGGTTTATTTGTCACGTACATAGTTTTACAAGTACAACATGTAGTGAGATTTACCCTGAACGTTCCTGAGACTGTGCATTTATATATATAAATAATAAGTTAAAAAGAAATTTAGAAGTAAAAATTGTACAAAGAATAGAATATGAATTATAAAATAAAATATCTATATATCTTAATAGATCTATAGTGGCTCCAGCCTCCTTTGGGGTGAAGGGAGGTGATGAGTGGCAATCACTGACCTTCTCAACATGTTGCTGTTCTATTATGTATAACACGTTAAGGAAATACTAAAAGGTCATGATTTGTCTCAACATTTTCAACAGGTACAACATATTGTTGTCATGGCAGATGTAATATACTAATAAAAGCTTAACACAAATTTTTCCTGGGTGCCCACAACTCTCAGTTTAAGCAACACTGAATTAAAACATTAATGCCTTAAAAAAAAAACATGTTTTATTTTTATGGCAGATTGAAAACAAGCGAATCACTTGAACAGTTGATAAAGAATTTGAGGCATAAACAGTAAAACAATATGACCTAAGTGAAAACATATTCTGAGTCACAGTTTGTTGACTATCAGGTAAACTGTCAAGGGATCAGGACAGAGGTGAGTTTTACCAGGAGGGTGTTACTGAGATAAGCCAGTGAGCGTATAAATGAAGCCTATACTTTCATCAGTAAGCTTGCCTTCGTGTACAGGCAGAGGTAAGGTCCATAATGAATGTGTTATGGCCAAAATACAAACAGGAAATCATGAATTTGTGTCTGCTTTGTCTCTGTTAATTAGTTTTAAATGTATCAGGAACATGAAACTTGCAAGTCTGCATTTTTTACAAGAATATAATGGTTATGGTTATTATATAATGTTATTTAATGGGAACAGACCATTTTTAAAAATGATAATACATTTCTTACTGATGTTATTTGTTAACAGATAAAGGAGAAGCCCATGATGGACATGAGCGCAAGTCAAAACTGGAGCACAGGAAACATTTCCCTTTGTTTTGAACATCATTCTCTTTCTTGCTCGAAACTCGTGTATCCACAAAATGTGAGAATTGTAACTTATTTTGTCATTGGTGGTGTTGTACTTTTTACATTAATGGGAAATCTTCTGGTGATCATCGCCATAACCCACTTCAAGCAGCTGCACACACCAACTAACTACCTCACTCTCTCTCTGGCTGTAGCTGACCTGCTTGTGGGAGGGGTTGTGATGCCTCCTAGCATGATACGCTCTGTGGAGACCTGCTGGTATTTGGGGACCACATTCTGTAACATACACAGCAGTCTCAACATTACTCTATGTATTGTCTCTGTTTTAAATCTTGCATCTATTTCTGTTGATCGATATTATGCCATCTGTCACCCTCTGCTGTACCACTGTAAAATGACTCCTCTTAATACTCTGTTCATGATAACTGTGTGTTGGAGTGTTGCTGCTGCTGTGGGATTTGGGATGATATTTCTGGAGATCAGCGTTAGAGGCATCAAAGACTACAGTGCTGT
The DNA here is from genome assembly GCA_037974385.1 of Arnoldichthys spilopterus. Taxonomy (NCBI): domain Eukaryota; kingdom Metazoa; phylum Chordata; class Actinopteri; order Characiformes; family Lepidarchidae; genus Arnoldichthys; species Arnoldichthys spilopterus. The sequence continues at coordinate 12,205 of JBBPDA010141953.1, forward strand.
TATATGTAATGGGGGGTGTATGGTAACACTAGCACCCAAAACAGTTCTGATATTGTCATTGTTCTCTTTTTACCTCCCCACCGTTGTCATGCTGAGCTTCTATTTTAAAATATATCTTGTTGCACAGAGACAGTCACGTTCAATAAACAATACGAACTCTCAGATCAATACAGCAAAGGGACAACAAGTTGTTAGTAAGGCAGAGAGAAAAGCCACTAAAACATTAGCCATTGTTATGGGAGGATTTCTGTCTTTTTCAACACCATTTTCTCTCTACAGCCTCATTGTGACAGTGTTCGGTTATAGTGGCACACCACAGCTGTTTGAGGTTCTTGGTTGGATTGGGTATTCAGGGTCAGCTTGTAATCCTATTGTGTATGCGTTCTTTTACAGGTGGTTTAGAAAAGCTATCCGAGTGATTTTACTGGGCAAAATTTTTAGGAACAATTCCTCAAGAATGGAGCTACATTCAGAATAGAAAACAGCCAGAATTACATATCTCCAAATGTAAAAAAAAAAACAACAACAACAAGATTTTGATTATTTACATGATCAGACTGTACACATTTATTTAAATTCTGAGATGTTTTATTGGTAATAGTCATTATGTGGCACTCACACTGTGAACAGGGTCCTCTACATTTAATCCATTGTGACACCTCTCCACATACACACCAACAGCAGGAGCAGTGGGCTGCTGTGTCCATGGGGCAACAAGGGGCCTTGCCTTGCCCAAAGGCATTTTAGCCGTAGATGTGGGAGGGGGAAAGTGCTGTTTACTCACTCACCCCACCACATTTTTCTAGTCCTGGGAAATGAACCTCCAATCACAAGCCCTCACCTCCAACCATTAGGCCACAGCTGCCACCCAGAATTTCTGAATAGGTGAAGGGTGGGCTCAAACCCTGAACTCATTGTAGGGCCACAAGTTCATACACCCAGAGGTACTGCCTTAACCAATTAAGCCTCTGAGATGCATTAGATTGCTCATATGGGATTCAGGATGTGAATATATTTACATGTACAAACCCCATTTACAGAAAAGTTGTGATATTTACCAAAATGCAATAAAAACATATCTGTGATATGTTAATTTACATGAATCTTTATTTAACTGACTAAAGTACAAAGAAAAGGATTTCAATAGTTTTACTGACCAACTTAATTGCATTTTGTATATATACACAAATTTAGAATTTGATGGCTGCATTTTCAACAAATATTGGGACAGAGCTACAGTAAGATTGAAAAGTGCACAGAATATTCAAGCTACACTGGTCTGGAAGACTTCACATGAAGCAGGCTAATTGGTAGCAGGTGAGGTATCATGACTGGGTATAAAAGTAGGCTCAATTAAAGGCTCAATCTTTGCAAGCAAGGACAGATAGTAAATCACCCCTTTTTGCCAAAATCTGTGACAGAAATGTTAGTTTTCCAAAATGCAATAAAACCAAACATTTGTGATATGTTAATTCACATAAACTTTAACTGACAAAAAACTAAGATATTCAGTAGTTTGACCAACCTATTTCTAAATATACACAAATTATAACGCCATTGCTTCAACACACTCAAAAGAAGATGGGACAAAGCATGTTAACCATTGTGTTACATCACCTTTCATTACATTTTTAATTGTTTAGGAACAAAAGATTAATTCTGATTTGCAATTGGAAATTTTGTTCATTCTTGCTTGATATAAGACTTCAGCTGCTCAACAGTCTGTGATTGCCATTGTCTAATTTTTATTGTTATGATGCTCCATATATTTTCATCAGGAGATAGATCTGAACTAACAACAGGCCTGTCACACACACACACTGTGCCTAGTGATTTAGATTTTGAAGATAAAAATTTTTCCACAACCAGCTGCCACAGCAACTTTAGCATAGCAATAAACATTTCACCACAGTATGTGGCGGTAGCTCTAACTTCTAGTGTGAAAGTACATACATTTAGACTTAGAAAGAAATTTTGACCTCAGAAAATATTTTGCTCTTCAAAAAAAAAAAGAAAAAAAAAGAAAGAAAATAGAACTAGAAGAAGTTTTCAATTTCTCAAAGAACAAACAGGCAAAGTAATGTAGATAGAACTGTTTGGCTCATCTAACGGTACAGATGTGTGATGTAAACTATAGACATCTTGTCAAGAGAAGAACCCCACTCCAAATGTGAAGCCTGGTGGTGGAAAGGTTTGTGAGGGTTTTTTTTCAGAAGAGCCCAATCGCATGGGAGCAAAAGGAGACACCGCCTACCCACTCGTGTCAGTGAGGAGAGTAGGGGCACTTTGCAAGACTAGACAAGTTGATTGGCTCTGACTGAATACAGGTGGAATATTGCATCGGGGGAAAACAGGTGGGCTTACACCGTCTTCCGCCAGCACAATATGCAAACAGACCGCGGTGTAAACTAACATACATAGTGGTTGGGTTAGCTCGCAAGATGCTAAACACAAGCTAAGCTAGGAGCTGCCCTGAAGGCAACGCCGGTAAAGGAAAAGGTTACTGGGTTTAAGGGTAAGGAAAGGAACACCTGGAAGCAGGTGCGAGCCAACTAGCCGCCCCGGCCATATGTGGGAACCTGCCCAAGCCAGTCACGGATCTCTCTGGCCCTCAGCCATCAGGGAGTCCGTCTCTTGCTAGCTCGGGGGGTGCTCCTGGCATACAGTTGGCACACCAGCCATGAGGGAGGAGGGAAAAGGTCTCTAGAAGCAGACGTGGGCTCCAACACGCCATGCCCCGGCCATATGCGGAAGCCCACCCGAGCCAGTCATGGATCTCCCTGGCCCTCGGCCCAAAGGGAGTCCGTCTCACGCTGGCTCGCAGTGCTCCAGGCATCAGGTCCGGGCACGTCTGCTAATGCACTCCTTAGAGGGCCAGGGAAAGTGGCCATGAAGGCAGGGCACTCAACCGCCCCCTGCTGGCCCATCCGGGCACTAACCCTTATTGTTTGGGGCTGCTTTGCTGCCTCAGGGAGCTGGCAGTCATTAAGTATGCTGGCAATTTTGCATTGAACTATCCAAAATGACCTACAAGAGGTCATTTCTGTGACCGAGGATAATACTAGACCAAAGGTGCACTTACTTTCTCCACAGAAGAAGATTTTATCTATTGAAGTTTTTGAAAAGTGAAGAAAATGGTACAATTTTACAAGATTGTCAATGAGAATTTCAGCATATTTCAGGCCTAATATAGCTTGGAGATGGCAGTTATTGAGTATGTGCAACAATAATAACATTTTAAATTAAAAGAATTTGCTATATGTATTTTGGCAATTGTTTTTCCATATGTTGGATTGCGAACATTTTCTTTTCTTACAAAATCACTATGCCACGCCACTCGAGACCTTCCTACGCTCACAACAAACTTTTAAATTATGAATCCTTTTAATTAACAGCCAAAGACAAATGGGTGTATATGCCAGTAGATTTACTGATTTAAATGAAAATTGAAATTGAAATGGGTCTAAAATGTTGGGTTTTTTAAACGCAAGAAGTATTTCAGTGGTCTCTGCTGATGATCTCTTTTTGCAATGTATTGTCTCCTTACATCTATGACAAAGATTATGTCATGCAATACATTCAGATGGTTTGTTGTGACTTTATTGGCAATGGCCTCAAACCTGTTGTGCAGTTCTACTAAACAGATACATGCTTTTTCTTCACCGGAGTCACATTAGTAGTAAATAAGCCCTAAAAGAGTTTTTTTTATGTCTTCCTTGGGCTGAATCAGCTGCTAGGAAATACAAAACTGTGCAGCATTGCTGAATGAAAGCTGAACTGAAGTCTGGAAACATGACTGTAAAGAACTAAACAAAGTGAATAAAAAACTGTATAAAACATTCAAAATTAGTTTAATTGATACCCTCTGTCCTCTGTAGTAATAGTAGAATTTAAAGTAACATAAGAATGCAAAATCTTGACTACCTCCATGACATATGTATTTGCAGAAAAACATTATAACAGTACAGAATGATGGGGTGTAAAAAGAAATATAATTATATACACAAATTTAAAATTTAAATGATGAAATGACATTTGTACACTACTTTGTTGGAAATCATTACGTTCTAGTGATTGTTGTGCATATACTTTTCTACTCTGAGCATAGTTCAATTCTTGAGGAATTGTTTCTAAATATTTTGCCCAGTACAATCACTCTGAGAGCTTTTCTAAACCACCTGTAGAAGAACGCATACACAAGAGGATTGTAAGCTGAATTTGAATATGAAACCCACCCAAGAATATCAAACAGTTGTGGCGGACCACCATAACCAAAAGATGTTGCAATGAGATTGTAGATAGAAAACGGTACCCAAAATGATACAAACCCTCCCATGACAATGGCTAATGTTTTAGTGGCTTTTCTCTCTGACTTACTAACGTTGGTCTGTCCTCTGGATTTACTTACATGAGAGACAGTACTGAGGACTAAACGTGACTGTCTCTGTGCAACCAGATATATTTTCAGATATATGCTTAGCATGACAATGGTGGGGAGATACAAAGAGAACACAGTGAATGAAAGGCTTGTCATGGGCCCTACTGCCACCACACAGCCCCCCTCACATAAAACATCACTATAAGCTTCTATGCTCAGAACATTTAGCTCTGAATATATGAACCCCACTGCAGCAGCAACACCCCAACATACACTGATCATGAACAGAGTAGTAAGAGGGGTCATTTTACAGTGGTACAGCAGGGGGTGACACACGGCATAATATCGTTCTACAGAGATAAATGCAAGATTTAAAACAGATGCAGTGCTTAGTGTAATGTCAAGGCTGCTGTGCATTTTACAGAATGTGGTCCCCAAATACCAGCAGGTCTCCACAGAGCGTATCATGCTAGGAGGCATCACAACTCCTCCTACAAGCAGGTCAGCTACAGCCAGAGAGAGAGTGAGGTAGTTAGTTGGTGTGTGCAGCTGCTTGAAGTGAGCTATGGCTGTGATCACCAGAAGATTTCCCACTAATGTGAGAAGTATTATGATCCCAATGATGAAATATTTAACAACTCTCACAGTCAGGGGATAGATGAACTTCTGACAAGAGTTAGGATGATCTTCAAAACAAAGTGAAGCATTTCCTATGCTCCAGTTTTGGCTTACGCTCATGTCCATCATGCTTTACCCTTATCTGTAAAGAAATACAATATCAAACAGCAGTAAACTGTAAAATTATAACACTCTAAATATAATTACACATTGCATTCATAATACAGTCACATAGTTGCAGTTACTAGGCATGAAATGTGTAGGAACAAGAATCCATGAAGGGCTGTAATTCAGAACAGACCAAGTGCATTGAGTGATTTTTAGCCATAGGGCCTTTCACTCCCAGTCTTACCTCTGTCTGAACATGAGGGCAAAGGCAGCTCTGATGGAAGAGTAGATTTAATTTATGGGCTCAGTGCCTTATTTCAGAAACACTCATCTGCTAAAACACTCCTCTATCCTGATCCCTTGATACTCAACATCAGGGGTTCCCAGTCCCAGTCCTAGCAACCTCATATTATGCAATTTTTTATGTTTTTTCCTGTAGCACACCTGAAACAACTCATTTACTAGTTGACAAGTTCTGTGGTGGCTGGTCCATGTGTGTAGAGCCAGACAAAAAAATATAAAAATGTACAGAGATCTGCGCTGCCAGGACTGAGACTGGGAACTCCTGCTCTATATGACAGATAACAAACTGTGACTCAAACATGTATATGTTTTTTTTCACACTCACAAATGATTGAGTTGATCAATTTTGTGTTTTAATATCTGAATAAATAACATACAAGGACTGTGGGACATATAATTTCTCTGCCTTTGTATTTTCCATTAGTTTCCAGGCAAGAAACAAGGTGAAATTAAACAGCAAGCAGATGAATCCTATTTGGCCTTTTCTAGATGAGATTAATATGCAGCAGTGGTAAAACTCTTGAGGCTAGAGTAGAATAGAAAAGGGATAGAGACCTTACCCAGCTTCTGCACAGAGGAATAACAACAGTGATGCTATATGGGTGATGGGAAAGTTACTGAGAGAGCTCGGTCACCGGTGACCGGTTTATCTTTGGCTTTAGAAAAGAGGAGATATGCCAGGTTAAATTAGGTAAAGTTGAACCATCAACGTTGCAGAGTTGGTTTCAGAAGAAGATACTGATCTGGGTGGACGTTATCCTTTAACAATTAATCATAGAGGCATTCCATGTACACTGGGTGTGTCTGGCAAAGCATGATGGACTGCTATACCATTGAATGTTCGATAGAAGGTTCTGCTGACTGTCCACAGATCACATTGTGGTTGCTGAATATCTAAGACTAAGTTTTTCTGCCACCATATACAGTTTATTGCAATATAAAACAGAAAGGGATGCATCAGGTAAACAAGGCATATGAGAGAGAAATTTTGATCTCATCAAAGCTGTAATGGAGCAGGGAAAATTGCTCAAGATGGTAAAAAGATCATGTGCTTTATTTAAGAAACATTTCTGGTGTACTGGATTGCAATTAAAACGTTTCTGCCCTGCATACGATCAGTCCTTATCAATAGTGTCTCCAGCACCACAAATGTTATAACTTGAAGAAGGAAAAACAGCACTGAGTGATGTTTTGGTAGGATGCACACACTGATAGCTCCTGATGGATTAAATACAATTCATGTAAGACCAGTTAAGGATCTTTTTGTGCACCAGCATCACATTTTGTGACCTAGCACATTTGAAGCTGTTTTTCATATACAGACATGGTGAAATCAAACATTAGAAATATTATAAAGGCAAATAAAATTAATTAAATGGGCTTGGCAGCATCTGAGTTGAATTGAAAAAATTAAAAGTACACTACAGCAGGTTCATCCTGCTGCTTCCCTTAAGGTCATAAACTTGCACCAAATGGCTTTCCATTGTCATGAAAATTTTGCTTGAGGTTCAGGCCATGCAGTAAATCAAACCTCAATATTTTACCATTTAGTAGTCATATGTAAACTGTATGTCTCAAGACTAATTGACCCTTTAAGGACAAAAAGATCAACTGACAAACTTATTTACTTGTGCTATTCTTTATCACATTATCAGATTGTTCTCCAGAAGCCAGTTTACCATATGCAGTTTAGTATTGGTGTCTTTGTAACAATGATGTTGAATATTTTCCTTAATAATTCCTTTGTCTTCAGTTATTCAAGCCTAATTGGAAGTGGGACTTGAACCCTTGGCAAGCATTTTATGGCTCGCACCACCAAAAAGGGGAAAGGTGCACTGCGCGACTACACAGGTTAAATGGCCCTGAATAATATGGGGGTGTTTGTGAGTTTGGATATCAACCACAATCCATTTGACTGTGTACATGGAACACACTAATCAATAACTGAGGAGGTTTATGAGGTGTTATTACCATGACAGGCAGGGAGAATAGATCAAGTTCTAACCCACAAAACTGAATCAGGCATCCTTTCACTGGTTTTACTCCCTTCCAGTGTGTGTTAGGTTGTCAACCACTGCTCTTCCTTTGGGGTAGAATCCAGCATCCAGCTCTGTGGCCACATGGGCATGCCATTCACTTTTCTGTGAAAACTCTGCTGTTTTCCCAGTTTCTAAGCCTTCCATGATCCTAGCTGTTTTGCTTATCTGTGTATGACCCTGTTTTTGTATATTTTTGACTCTGCCTGTTGGATTACTTCAAATGCACCTGTCTGCCCCATTGCAATTTTTGCCTGGTTTGGTGACTTGGACTGTATTTTTGGATTACAGTTTAAGACCAAATCTCCTTTTTTATTGTGCACTTGTGCCTAGCTGCCCATCTTGTTATAATAAGAGAAACGGTGTCTTGGCATAGTGTAAGGTGGATTATGCCTTTATTATTTATTAATCATACTTATCAATAATGTAGAAAATTTTATCAGTAAATATCTTTGCAGTGGAAATGATCTGGGCCAAGACATGCATCAGTTTTTGAAACACTTTTAAGTACTTTAAGTGATTACGGTTCATCCAACCCAGAATATTTTAGGTATTAGGACTGATGAATGTTTAAAAAACCTAAAAACGTTTTCATATTTTTCTCATCAGATGAGCCCTCAGAGATATATAAAGATATGTAATATCCTCTAAATTGTTAGTCTTAAGACACATTTATCTCTCTTCGACATCATTTATGATGCTGTTTAAAGGTTAAATGTTATTTCTATTACATACAGTGCTCACATTATTGTTACTGTATGAGCAAATGATCTCATAGTGCCTCTGTGTGGACAAGACAAAGGATGAAATATTTATTCACTTTAAACAATTTTTCACCATCAGATGTTCATTAACGTACATAAAATATGAACAAAGCATCAACCAGTTAATTGGGTTGAACATCAACATTAAACAACAGAGAATAATCATTTCATTCTGAATATAACTCTGTTCTTGAAGAATTATTTTTGAATATTTTACCATACAGAGTAAGTTTGAGGGCCTTTCTAAACCATGCGTAGAAGAACGCATACACAATGGGGTTAAAGGCTGAGTTTGAGTAACCGATCCAGCCAAATAACTCAAACAATTGATATGGATTACTCAGACCATTACATATGTCATGAGTACTGTAGATAAAAAGTGGTGCCCATGAAACTAGAAACACTCCCATTACAATTGCCAATGTTTTAGTGGCTTTTCTCTCTGCCTTACTAACAGCTTGTTGTGCTTTTATGGTATTGATCTGCGAGCGTGCATTGTGTATTAAGCGTGACTGTTTCTGTGCAACAAGGTATATTTTAAAATAAAAACTCAGTATAACAACAGTGGGGAGGTAGAAATGCATTATAGATGTGGTTAAACCTGTGTTTGGCCCTAAAATCAGTATACACGCCCCCTCACAAAAAACATCATTGTAGTCTTCAATGCCTTGTATACTGAGCTCTAGAAAAATCATCCCAAATCCCACTGCAGCAGAATAACTCCAA
>JBBPDA010142050.1:0-21122 GCA_037974385.1 Arnoldichthys spilopterus
TCTATCTATCTATCTATCTATCTATCTATCTATCTATCTATCTATCTATCTATCTATCTATCTATCTATCTATCGGTGGGTTGCCAGTTCAGTCCCTTGCAGAACAAAATGAACAGAACATACCCCACCATAAGATTCTTCCCAAGGCAGATCAACTTCTCCAAAAGAGGAAGAGACTTACAGGAGGTTAACATTCATCTCTCTTGAGGAGTCACCTGTTCTTCATGCTTTATGCTTCCCTGGATATTTAACTGCTCAGCTCATTAGTACTTTCCTTTGTATGCAGTACATGCCCTATGCAATAAAGGTTTCAGTGAAGACATTGTTGGCAAGTGTTAGTTCCAAATCCATGTATCTCTACAATCCCATTCTCTACATTGCCATCTATTACATTGGAGACGGTCCAGATAGTGAGAGACCCTGCATCTACATCCATAAATAGATGCACTTCTCCTTGGGATGCCTAAGAGACCTAAGTGACAGTGACAGTTTTTGTATGATTAGTTTGCATGTCCCATGACCATGGCATACTGTAAAATAGTACCAGTGCGTTATGGGTTTATGTTAGCCACAGCAGGTGGTAGCAAGGCTTATGTAAGAGCCGTATCACTGTGTGCCAGCCCAGAGAGTAGAGTTGCATCCCAGGCTCTCAGCGCCAACTGCACTAAAACATAATATAAATGTTAGGTAGTTCGACAGAGATGACCTTCGATGAGTGATCTTAAGATCCACTGTAACTTATACAGCAGTGTGGCTTTGTAGACACAGAGTGTGTGTGCTTGACCGGCCTGCCAGCATTCCATATCTGTCTCATATTGAAAATGTTTTGTGCATCATATGAGGAGAATCAGACACCAGTAACCACAGACTGTTGAGCAGATGAAGTCTTGTATCAAACAAGAATAGGCAAAAATTCCACTTGTAAAACTGCAACAATTTGTATCCTCAGTTCCCAAATAATTAAAAATCTTAAACAAGTGTTTTGTTTATATATATATATATATATATACACATGCACTACTCTGTAAATGTCCTTTTGAGTAAATAACTTCTTCTCAGTCAGTAATATATATAGTCTTTGTTTATGGTTTTCCTTGTGCTTTGTCCATGTTCTCTGCCCTAGTCCCGCCTCTTCCTCAGTGTCTACACCTGTGTATTATCTGTAACCTCTCCTAGTGCCAGGTGTTCTGTCACTTTTCATTATATATCTGTGTTTAGGACAGTGGTTGTCTGGTCTCTGTGTCACTTTACCGGTGCTCCCTACTTAGTTTTAGCTCTATTTATATATTCCTCAGTCTTGTTTTTGTTCTGATGTTTAGTTCGTGTTGTTTAGTTCTGATGTTTTGTTTCATTTAAAATAGTTTCTTAAACTTGAAAAAAACACCCAGCCTCTATGGTACCAGCATTACAGAAATCTAATATTTATTTCTGTTAGATTAGAAATGCAGAAACATCAATAACTTACAGACATTTAATTGCAGTAGACCAGCTTCCCAAATATTCAGAATTTTAAGAGTTTAATAACTATGATTAAAATATCAATCAAATTAAAGCATCGACCCAATGTCAATAATGTTTTTTAAAGCGTTTATCTGCCAATACTGAGAGGATTCAGATATCGTTATGCATCACTACTGTTTTCAATGCAAGGCCTCAGTATTTTGTGTGATTACTCTATTTCACTGGTTGCCAACCTTTCAAAAATTACAGAAAGAACGAAATAATTGAATGTAAGTAATAAATCCTGAGGCAATGTTGTGATTGATGGCAAGGTCATCAGAGACGCATGATGAGTAAGAAGATGTCCAATTCTTTCTATGTACTGCTAATGGAAGCCAGCTGGGGAGGTATGTTAGCAAGAAATTTTGTCTTTCTATGAGTCATGAGTATACACTTATAAGGGAAGCAGTGAAGGTTTTACTGGACATGGTCACCATGTCTCCCTGTGCCTTGGGCCCCAATGCAAATGCCCCCCTTGCCTACTGTGCCTTAGTGCACTCCTATTTTCATTATCCAGTTTACTTGATCCAACTAATCAGCTAACTAGCAAGGCCTTCCTGGGTTAGTTTGAGTGTGTAAGAGCAGGGAAAACACTATAGTGTGCAGGTTATGGGCTACTCCAGGATCATAAATTGGGACTTTAGCTCTATATATGATGCCAGATCTTAGCTGATGTAATAAATAATTATGTCTGCAATATAGCATTCAACTCTTTTTTCCTCTAGTCTTAGAGCAGCCAAGATAAAGTTTCTTTCTGGTTTTTCATTACTGAGAGAAGATGATTTCTCAAGGTTATAATGTCTGTGGCCTGTGGTTTTTGGTGTTTAAGGTGATTTAGAGATTTACTGGGTTTGCCATTAATTTGGCGAAAGGTGTAAGTGAGTAAAAGTGAGTGAGTGGTTATTTGTCATTGTGAATACACCACAGCACAGCACACAGTGCCCCCCTCTGCATTTGACCCATCTGTGTAGGAGCTGATGTGAGCAGCACTTTGGGAGCAGTGCTTGGGGACAGTATCTTGCTCACTTGTACCAGTCTGGGATTTGAACCAATGACCTTCAGGTCACAGCGGCATCTCCTTAACTGTTGCCCAAATCAGGAGGACCGGTTTCTTACACATTTTGCTAGTTCCCCTCCTCAAACACATTTACTAACCTGGCAATTAACAGGTGAGTCATATCAGGTGTGTTTGTGCAGGACAGTCACCAAACTGTGCCGGACATTGGTGCTCTAGGACCAGATTTAGGCAGCCCTGTTTTAAAGCATTCCTTTTTAGTACTTGTTTTTGTGTCCACCAGGTGGTGCTGCTGCAAAGGCAACTGTTGTTTTTTTCTGCCAAACTGCTGTGAATTACCCAGCAGTGATTTGCAATGGTGTTAGTGTTTAATCGGGGGTTGATGTTATAAAATGTTCCACAAACAGGTCAGATACCTTACCCTTTGCCATTTCCTTAGTAATACTCTTTTGTTTTTTTATCCATGCCTCCCTGTTTTAAATGGGCTGAACATGTGGTCCGGCCTTATGGCTTTGACAACTTTTCTCAGGAAACTGGCACTGGTTTATGCTTTAACACTCATTCTCAAACCTCCACCCAGTCTTTAAGGTGGGGCAAACCTGGGTTTTATTGCCTCAGGGACAAAGAAGCAGTACACTATTAAAGTATTTGGGTGGATAGAAAGATGGGATAGTTGCATATAATATTTTTCTCTTTTCTTTAGGTAAGCTGCTGTTTCTTCTCCTGTTGTGAGTGCTGGAGGGTTTGGTAGTTTTCAGAGAAGTGTAAGTACACTTTTGTCCTGCCCAGTTTCCCTGACACTGTGTTCTTATGGACCTGCCTTCATGTTGTGCCAACAGATCCTCCCAAACACTGTGATGGGATAACAGAATAGAGTTCAGGTCTAAAGGTGAAATAGTTTTTATTTATGGGCCTTGCACCAAACCCACTACATTCATTAGCGTGTCAATCTGTAACTTGCCATTTGTCATGTACTGAAAGACATTGTATTGTATTATTAATGTTTTATTTTTTGCCAGATAGGAACAAAGAAGTCTCAGTAGTCTCTTTTGGATTCCAAACGTATTATTCAGTTTCCTTTGAAAGTCCCTTGAATGCCCCTAATTATTGTATGCCATTGTTTAGCAAGTCTTGCAGTTATAGTATTGTCTTTATTTGATCCGGCTTAGGGTCAGATTGGCAAGTAATTGTTTCACAAGGTGGTTTAAACACAAATGAGGAATCAGCAAAGGAACTTGACAATAAATCCCTACAAAAGCAAGGGAGTCATCCAAAGGAAAGTGTTTTTTCTGGTTGTTTAAGGGGATCATAACACAAAGCCTGACTTTTTATGTGATTATTTTTAAACTCACCTGCATATTGTTTCTGTTGGTCCGTTCATCACAAAAGTTTGACCCAGTGTAAATGTCAAGTGTTTTTTTTTGTTATATCAAAAATGTGCAAAACAAACAGAAAATTGAGATGCAAGGTTTTGTTCTGACGAGATGTTCTAAATATTTATTCTTAAAGGTGATACTTTAGGTTAGACAATTCTGAAATAGAACATTTAATTGCTGCTTGTCTTTGTGTCAGATTACAATTTTGAATTGTGAACAATGTATCCAACTTAACACAACACAACCAATGAGATCCCCAGATCCCCACTTTGTAAGCTTAAAGATCACATAGTGCACCTTTAACATGTACCACTTTAGCTTAGCTCCTGGAGCTATGCTCAGTGTGCCTTTAAATGTTCAGGTTCTGAAACATTTGTTTTTCATCTCTTGTTCTTTTTCTCCCCTAAGCTCCATTCTGCTCAGTCAGTAGTTAGATTAAATAGCTCTCAGCACTTGGCCAGGCCCTGCCAGGCGGTGCACTATGAGGGGATATAATAACAGGGAGGAAACCTCATGAGACTAGGCAGTAGAAGAAGCCTTTGCCACCTGGGCTCTGTCCAAGCTATCTCAGAGGCGCCTTGTGCTACTGAGGAGGAATTGAATTTTATGCAACAGCACTGCACATTCACTGCAAAAAAAAAACAAAAAAAAAAACACACACACATACTACAACAAGCATTTTAACCATCTGTTTGATTATGCATTTAATTATGGTTAACACTTTATCAGTATTTTTCTACATAGTCAACACACTGCTAAGATATCAGACTAGTATCACTAACTGAGCTTTTTATACATGTACACACATTTTTCTCCCACATACAATTTACTTTGGAATGTTTACTAGAGCATATATCTCTAATATCTGGCTGCTGGGATTTTGCCAGTTTTGTGAAATTTGTGTCTGTTTATAGGCCATTTTCAGTCAAACTGTGACTGATGTGCCCATATCTTGCTAGCAATGTCTTCCCCTACCAATCTGGCTAGCATGTACTTCTTCCAAGAAGTGTGAAGTATCACTGCATCTTTTCAAAGCCGCTAAAGCCACATCATTGGGTTGTTCAACATGCTTAGAGAAGAAAACTAACAGATAATTTTGTTACACCAGCTGACAAAACTGTGTTACATTATCATTATTAAAGAAAAACCTTGTAGATCTTTATTTATTTATTTTTTTTAACTATATTTTTTTCACATTGTTTGAAAAGTCCCATAGTTACCATAAAAAAGGGGCAAAATATATTGTTTCATCTATCCATTTTCTAGGCCGCTTCTTCATTTCTGGGTCATGGGGAAGCTGGAGCCAGTCACAGTTGACTACAGGCCTTAGGCATGATTCACCCAGGACAGGAGGCCAACCCATCACATGGCAACACATAGACAGACAACCATCCATACATACACTCACATTTATGGGCAATTTTGAGTATACAATCCACCTACTGCAGCCTTTGGACAGTGGGAGGATATTGTTTCATCTAAAAATATTAACATCATTTTTCAATTTTACTATAATAGTACAGTTTAAGAGATATGATATGACAGACATTATAAACATGGTGCAATTCTTTAAACTGTATTAAAAAGATATGAATGACAGCTGTGTTAGAAAGTGCTGTTAGTGTCTGAGCTTAGAATGAATAACTCTAAACCCAAAACACGCTGAACTCCAAGCTCCATTCTGACAGGGGCATTCCAGAGTGGCACATTCTTGCATCCCAGGCAGAGCAAGCGGGTGGTAAATCCAAAGAATCTTGAAAACAAAGACTCTGTTACATCTAAATAATGGGAACAATGAAATGCAGTTAAATGTGTGAACTAGTTTTCCAGAGAATAGACAGAAGATTCCTTATAAGCCATTCAATTAATTAAGTACTATTTACTTTGCCTTGCTTGACAGTAACTGCTGGGTTTGAGCCAAATGAGGCCCCCTGTGGGTAAAAGTGGGCTCATTTGAGAGGCTCATTTTGTACAGTATGTAAATGTGTTCCTTTTTCATCAACTTGTCTCTTAATGGTCAAGAGCTAGCCACTGTATTCCTAATGTTCTCAGAGTTAGTACATTTCTCAGAGTTTTTGTTTTATTTTAGCACCCACAGTGAGACATATATTTAAAGGGAAAGCTGCTGACCTTTGCACCATCTTATAAATGAAGCCTTTGTCAGAAGTGACGTAAGCCCAGCGCAGTATATACTGTTGTAAATGGAGGCAGGAAGGCAGCTTATATGGATGGCTTGTAAATCTCCCTTCTTAAAGGCTTATGGTCAAAGGTCAAAGGGTGAATGTCAGGCTTTTAAGTGTTTTTTTTTCTCTGAAAATGATACTTTTTTTCATTAAGGCTTTCACTATTGATTATATTAGTTATGGATTAACCTACAGATTATGTAGGTGAATAATGAAGCTATTTCAGAATTAAGACTGGAGTTTAAAAAAGGCCAAATGATAAAAATGGACTAACCTGACCATGCATAGTGGTTCAGTGGTGCCAAAATACTTAACTGAAACCAGGGAAACTAGAAAAGCCTATAGTATAGAGAGTTTAAGAGATCATTGAAAATGTGCATCATCGTCATTATCATCATCAGAATCATGTCTACTCATTGCATACAAAATTTATTTATTTGTTTTGAAGAGTTACATTCCTGTGTCTGATATGTGATTTATGCACTGCTTCACTGCCTAAAATCTCAGAGAAGTGGATCCCAATTCAGTGCCTGAAGGCATTAAGTAACTTGAGCAGCTGAGCATCAAGATTCAAGACTGAAGAAGGTTTTATTGTCAGTCCGTCCATATTCAAGTATAGAGTGAAGTTGAAATAGTGTTTTCTTGGAGCCATGGTGCAACATGTAACCGTACAAGACAACCATAAAGTACAGAACAGACAACAGGTGGTGTGAAATGACCATGACTAATGTGTAATAATCTTTTTAATGGTATAGAGTGTTGGTTCAATCTAAATAGGGACAGTATAGAGTGTTTGTATTGTATACAGAAAATAGATTGTGTCTAATGTATACACATGTACACACACAGGTATTTAGGGTGGAATGCTATAAAAAATACTGAGTAGGCTCAAAAAGTGCAGGACATTAACATGTACCATAATAAGATTGACAAACCACACATGAGTCATGCGATATTTTGTACATAGAGAGAGTCATACTTATGCAACTACTTTCCATCCTGGTTTATAATTAGAACACCTCACTCAAACTTTTTTGCAGTTTCTTGATGCAGAAAATACACTTTGAGCGTAACACTCCGGTCTTATTTCTTTCTCTTTTTTTCTTCTCCGTTGCTACTGACAACAGAATGTGTTGTCTTAACCACCGTCTTGGTCAGGCCATCTGTTTACTTACTTTGTCCACCATGCCGTGTCCGGTTGCCATAGCGATGCATGGTCATAGAATGCCACGCCCAAGCAGGGACTGGAAGGTTGAGTCACTCTGGGGGTGTATGCGTTGAGTAGCCGTCTGCACAGTGTGTAGTTAGTGTGGAGCTAATTACCCTCTGAATGTGCTTATCTGCATCCTGTCAATTTTCGTCCCCCTCTGTTGCCACGGTGCTCTTCCTGCTCCCGCCTTTTGATTTCATCACAAATCCTCTGTAGGCATCACCACAGTGTCCTGATTGTGTTAATCTTTCCGACTGAGCAACTGCTCGGCCTAACTGGCGCAGCACCTTACGTCTTCCTGAGTGATGCAGCTCTGCTCACTCTCGATCTTTCTCTCACACAACTTCATGAGGAGATGCCTGAAATGCTTTTCCAACAGGGCTGACAAAGATGCACATGTGCTCACACAGCACTTGGAAGGGGAGGAATTATTCAGTATCCTGGTTTACTCCGGTTGCTCAATATGTATAACATACCATTGATTGCACTGGTACGTGCTGACATTGTGATGCCTTGCAATATGTTAAACACTGCACCAGATGAACCTCTGGTGGCTTAAATAAGGAATTGTCTGAATTATTTACAAAATTATTCACGTTTGCTGAATCACATCTAAACATCTAAAAAAAAAACTGTAACATCCGAGGTTGGTCAAATAACAAAAAGTGAAGTCCAGTTTGCATATTGAGCCCTATTTTGTCGATCTAACCCTAAGTTTAAAGCACAAGACACAACTAACATTTCTGGGCATGTCCACATTCAATTTGCTATTTTGACAGTGGAAAAATTAGACTCTGCGCTAGTGCATCTTAACTCTCTTAATTATTCAGAGGTGTGTTTCGGGCTTAATATGCAATAAACCAATCAGATTGGCATGTCACCTCACCTTTAAAAGACAGTGGTATGAGTTGCTATGGCATATTGCTATTATAATAATGTATTTACCAGTCAAATCAGTTTGAGGATAAGGACCTGCTTGTGTGCAAAGTGAAAGTGCATGAGCACGTTATTCAAGGGAGAAGCACTGTTCCACCCAAGCTTTTTGAGGGCCATTAGTACGCTTCGAGCACGTGCCCCTTTCTGTAACGAGCGTTGTGCACCCGCACAATACTAAAACACTTAAATATGGTTCAATACTACACCACTGACTTTAGACATGTTTTTTTTTACTCAAAATGTCACTGTCACTTTGCTGCCTTAGAATAGCAACGTGCCGACAATGCGTTCAGCTACACCTTATTTAAAAAAACACCACTCCTAAGAGCAGGACATACATGCAAAATCATTTTTTATTCTGAAAACCTTGCACACATGGCATAAAAATGAGGATAGCGCTGGTAGAAAGAAACTCTTTTTAGACCAGCTCTCCTCTGGTGCAAAATAGGGCCCAGTGTCTGCAAAGGCCAATACTGCAATAATGACTAAAATGATACATTGTGCAGCCCTTTCACCTAAAACCCAGCATGCTCAGTATTTTGCTCACTGCACAATGGAAAAAGTCTTTAGAAGTGTGGGAGAGCGAGAGAGGCTCTTGAGCGTGTCTGATCTTCCTGAACACTTTTCCCACTGCTCTCTACCCAAATGTCAGAGTGCAGAAATGTGGTTAATGGTTTGGAGAACAAGCATGGGTTATAAATTGTACCCCATAAAACCCAGCACAGGAATGCTCATGATGGGCCAGTACAGATTGAGTCTGGGGTTTAGAAGCACTTAACCTGCCAGATGCTTTCAGTGCACTCTCTTTTCTGCCTGAACCCACTTCAGCTCTACACAAATGCCTTTTTTTAAAAATAAGTAAAAAAGAAAAACACAACAGTTTCAGCTTTGATATGTCCATATTGTGGTTAAATTCTGGCCCATTCCTCTTGGTAAACAGTGTTTAATCCACCGAGATTACAAGGGTGCCTATGTTGGAATCACAGTTTCAAAATCTTCCATACAATTGTAGTGGCTTTCAATAAGAAGATTAGCCAGGCCATGCAAGCATCTTCATTATTTTTAACTCAATGTATTTTTGAAACATGCTTCTTCTCTCCTTTCTTGGATGATATGGTTAAATTCTCTTCCTATCACTTGGGCCATTGCTTCATTCATTTTCCCCCTCATAATGTGCAATGCACCAGTACTGTTCACATAAAAAAGAAGCCCTTATCATGGTGCTCCCACCTCCATGCTCTACTGTATGTTCTGTGTATTTGGAATCCTACAGGCTCCTCCAGTCAAGAGCTGAATTATTGACTTCTTATGCTCAGAGAACATGTTCCAAATAAGTTTTAATTTGTCTTAAAGTCTTTGTGTGAGTTTTAGACATTCATCTCTGCTTCTGTTTATCAGTAGGTTTAAGTTTTAGTTCAGGAATGGAGAAGGTGACTGTGGAGTTCACTCTTTATTGTTCTAACTTTTCTTCCTGTTGCTTCTTGGTCTTTTTACATTGTGCAACTTTTTCTGGTTAACTGATACTTCTGATACTCATAGATGCATATTTGTAAATACAAAATCAAAACCCTTATATGTGTACAGTTAAGTAGCTATTTGAACTAAACATATATTAAATAAGAAAAACCAAAGTGTCTGAATACTTATTTCCTCTCAATGTATGTTATTTTTAAGGCTTTTTAAAATACACCCGTCTTCTGCCTTGATAAGTTTTGAACATTCTTGGGATTCTCAGCATTATGAGGAGCCTTCAAGCCAACAGGACTGAAGGTGACACATATATCCACTTATTTAGCTTACTGCTCAAAAGTACTGGTTGGGGAGCCATTTTTTTATGATGTAAGCATCTCATCAACCATTTATATTTGTTTTAAAAAATAAATGTCAAACATTTTAGCATATGCTATTATACCATTTTTTATGGAAAACATTCATTCATTCTGACATGTCCAAAGTTTTGACTGCTACTATATCTCAGAATTCATGCAAAACTATTTATGCATTTTTATGGTGGAGTACTTTTGGGAGAATTCCCCAAGCAGAGTAATGTATTGTCTTTTCTTTGAGGGGCTAAGGCACATAATGCCCCTGTTTACTTCATTAGTTTGCCGTCTTAAATCAGGATGGGAGTCATGCAATGACTTGCAGATGGGACTGCATACTGCTTGTGGGTCTCCAGTGCTGGCTGAAGTTTGCCCCTGCTGAAGACAAATGATAGCTCCACAGTAGTAGTGCTGCCTCTCACCACAGCAAGTTAGTGAAGTGTAGCAATTTGATAGGAGTTCTCAATCAAGCTAGTAGGTCTGTTTATAATTTACTGTTCTAACCACACCCAGGAGGGTTCAGCGTGTTCTCAAGATTTATAGAGACCCTCTGCGTGTCTACAAAGTATTATTAGCTAGCACAGCCATTAGTAGGAGTTAGCTTCCACATGGACTACTGATGCACATGTTTTTTTTTACATTCTGACATACAGACCAGTTCGTTTTAAACTATGGGCCATGGTCTCCCAGTGGATAGAGATTCAAATTTTTGGAATATTTGGAAAAATATAATGTCATGCTTATGTCAAGCTCAGTCACTGGTCTGGCAAAATGAAGGACAAGCTGTCTTAGTTCCACAGCTAGACAGTTACAGTATGTTATATTCAGTGCAAGACACTTTTTGATCTTCTAAAATTTATCCATCAAGTGTAAATGGCTTGACATTGAAAAGATGTTAATTTGATTTGCTCATGTTCCCCATCATTGACAGTGGTACATGAAGGCACATAAGTCCTGCTTTATTATTGTAGCTCATCTGTTGATATGACACTGGCACAAGTGGTTTGTTGAGTGTTGCTGGGTTTTGTTAAACACCTTAGTGTCACTGCTGGGTTGAGAATAGGCCACCAGCTAAAAATATCTAGCCCAGAGCAGCACAGAAACTGACAGTTGGCGAACACAAATTGTACTGTAGACTTCAGAGAACTTGAAAATGTTTCTAATAAAGAGGCCAATTTAAATTCCACAGCAGTGCTGCTGTGTCTGATGCACTTGATACACTTTTACCGCACAATACCATGCCATGACTATACTGAATGGTCAACCACCCAAATAATATTAGTATTAATGGCATCCAACACCACTCCAGACTCTTCTTCTTCATTATTCCTCAAAGGTGGAATGAGATGCCCAGCGACACTACATCTGCGGAGTCTCTCTCCACTTTCAAGAAGCTCCTCAAGACTCAACTGTTCTGCACCCACCTCAGCACATAAGCCTATTGGTCACGTATGAACTATTGCTACCTAATAACTGCCTAGAAAAATGTCTCTTAGATAGTAATGTCCCACATCTGAATTCATTGTAGCATCTACCATCTTTATTTTACAACTAAGAGAAATGTGTTGGTCTCTTTGTAGCACTCACTTCAGTGTAGCCCTTTGCAGCTCTAATGCCTGATTGTTTCCTGTGTCTTGGAAGTCGCTTTGGATAAAATCATCAGCAAATGAATAAATGTAAATGTATGTAAATGTAATTAATATTAGGGCAGGGGCAGTGGCGACCTAGTGGTTAAGACATTGCCCTTGTGAACTTAAGGCTGCATGTTCAAGTTCCAGCCCGGGCACCACTGAGGTACACTTGAGTTACACTGCTCCCTGGGGGATGTTGATAGCTGCCTGCTGCTCCACATGTGCATGTGTGATGGGTAAAATGAGGAGGTCACATTTCATTGTGGTGCTTCAGTGTGTTCACAATGACAAATAGTCCCTTTCACTTTATCATCAGTGGTGGTCTTGTACAGCAATTACAGCAGTATCTAACTGTAAACCCACAACCTGCCCCTACATTCAGCGACCCTGATCAAATGGACGATTATTGTAGATATAATGTGTTTCTAATAAACTGGTGACAGATAGGAGGTCAAATAGCTGAGGATAGACAACGTTCAGCTATTCTCTCTTGCTTGACAGTTGTGAAATGCTCTTTAACCCTGTTTTTAATTACCAGTACCTTATGAAAGAGGGAGTTGAAATTTATGGCAATGTATTATTGATGGGCTAGGTTGATAGAGCAGTAAAGGAATGTCTTTTTGTGGCAAGTGTGGAAATAATTTAGAGATTTGATATGAGGACACAATTCCTCAAATTTCAGGGGCTGATTATAATTTGTGTGTGTGTGTGTGTGTGTGTGTGTGTGTGTGTGTGTGTTCTAAGGTGTGTGTGTGTTCTCTTCTTCTTATTATTATTATTATAAATTATTGTCTCTAAGAGCTTATCAAATTGTAAAAATAAAACTTTTTAGAAAGTGAAATAACTATAATTATTACATAAATTACAAAGCAGTAAATCTTTAAAAAATTACAGTATTTCCTGTCCTAAAAAATAAATGAGTTTAAGATTGTGTATTTTAAGAACAAGTGTTTTTAGAAACATTTACCTTAAATGATCTAACTTAGAATATGTGTTGTCAGTAAAATAAGAATAAAAATTTAAAAAAAACAAGGAAGACAAAATGTTATAGTAGCATTTTAAAATTAAAAAAAAAATTAAAAGGTGTTCTGTACAGAGGAATGGGATGAAACTCCTCCAAGCCGATATGCAGGACTGATCAACAGTTACCGGAAATGTTTAGTTTGGGGTCATCACTTACTCAGAGTAAAGGTTCACATTCTCTTGCCACTGACAGATATGTAAAATTGGATCATTTTCCTCAATAGTAAATGTCCAGTGATGTTATTTTTGCCTCATTGGTTTAATTGGGTTCTCTTTATCTACTCTATGGGCTTGTGTGTTGATTTTCTAATTGAAACATTACTATCTTCATGGGACAAACTCAAAAACAAACACATTTCTATGTTTTAAACATTCTCCCTTATTTAGTCTTGTCCAAATTCCACACAATCTCCAGGACTACCCTAATCACATGATACTACTTGTGGTGGGAGGCTAAAGACAATTACCTGTTTTCACTGACTCATTGTTGCTAATGTAGTATCAGCTCAACATGCTTGGAGGTGAATGCTTACTGCTAATTCAGCCAACAAATGCCTGGATTGGCTAGCATTGCACTAAGTGATAGGGGAGGTTGAGGAGACCATCCTACCTATTCAGAGATAGGTATGCTTTGCCAAGGTATCGCTGAGGACCAAACTCACAATCCTTTGATGATTGGTGCCAGTGCTTAGACAATTGTGCCTGTCTGTAGCAGCTTCATTTCTCCATTTATGTATCTATGGTGGTGCTGCTCCCAAACTTTTGGCTTGTTGTGTATCTTGTTAGGTGTCTTATTACTAGTCTGGGACTGAAGTGAACCATAGGCCCCTGTAAATTGTACTGTGACACCCAGAGGCTCTAAAATGTCAGTTGACCCTGTCATACCATGAGAACAGTGAAGCAGAAACTGTCAGGCTTTGCACCACCCTGTCCCATCTGCACACACTACATGACAGAAATAGCCTTCATGTATGTGTGTGTAGATATATACACCCTCCCATCATCTCTAACCAGTTTTCTTTCACATATTTCATTTTAAAGGAGTAGCTGTGGACTCTGTATTTCTTTCCACTCTAGCCTCTGGAGCAGCTCTCTCATGTACATACTGTATGAATAACACTGTGAAACAGAGAGGTGATTGTGTGTATTCTCTCAGGGAAGGAGGGTAAGGGCTGGATTTTCCATTAACCCAGCTGTGTGCGTGTGTTACGGCACCTGGGGAAGGCCTGTGACCTTTTAATGTCCACGAACACCCATCTACAGACACCTCATTACTGGTGTTAATCATCTAAATTGACAGATTGTTGGCCATAATGTAGAATTAGTAGAGCTTAGCTGTGCC
The DNA here is from genome assembly GCA_037974385.1 of Arnoldichthys spilopterus. NCBI lineage: Eukaryota > Metazoa > Chordata > Actinopteri > Characiformes > Lepidarchidae > Arnoldichthys > Arnoldichthys spilopterus. Next base: position 14,040 of record JBBPDA010142050.1, read on the forward strand.
AGGTGGTAGTCATACTTGGTCAAACAGAGAAAACACACATTTTTAGTAAGAAATTAAGTTTTATGAACTTTGAGTTTTTTCTTTAAGTAGGCATTCAGACAACACCTTTTAAAAAGAAGCAGGATTTGCCTGATGAGTAAAATGCTGAGTATAGAATTTTCCACAGCTCTAGATGTTTGAGAATTAGATTTTCCTCTATGTTTGATGAGCGCCTGACTAAACAGAAGCCATCCCTCGTACTGAATGGTCAACTGTGTTGGTGGTGCCATTTTGCAGCACTTCATAGTTAACACTGACATCACTGTGTTTTCTTTGTATATTATTTTCATTTTATGGTTTGCTGCAGATCTGCATGCTACGAAATGTATCTTTACCTACTTGAATACATGCTTTTGCATTATTTCATCTTCACTTGATAGTCCTTGTAGACATTGGGTCTTTTCAGGGCATCAATTTTTCAAAAGCTTCTTTGTCATTTAATCCCAGCTGGCAGCAAAGACTGTGTGGCGCCTTGCTTTTGAAGTGTATGACAGTGTACACACTGTCCTTCTTGTGTCTCGCTCCTCCCTTGCTTTATGGCCATGCATTTGCCCTCTGGCATTCTTCTACTGTCCAGTATTTGTTGCTTGTCTTGTCCTGGTATCATAGAGGAGAGGCCCAAGCTTGAAGTCCTCCATCTCATTGCCACACCACACACTCGAGACTAGAGTTGGCAGAGGCTAGATTTAGCTGGCAGACAGTACAGAAGCTTTGCCCATTTACTCATTGTATATTTAAATGCTGGTCTTGCTAGTGGCATCTAGTGTCTTATTTCAGAGTTTGTGTCCTGAACTGTTTATTTCTTTTTTAGTCGACAGAGTTAATTTGATTGGTTTGTTGTCAGCCAGTCCTGCTCTGATCTCTGTAAGTCATTGTTTTAAGCTTGTGTTTGAATGGGAAAATGTGTCTGCAGCAGCTCTTTCTCCTGCACCAACGCCTGTTCCTTGTAAGCTCTTGCATGAGATTATGAGTAGCCTGAAAGTCCTGCCAGCTGCTTTTTTCCCCCAGAATGCTTAGATCAAGCAAAATCTGATTAAATCAAATTCAATTAAACATTTCAAGTCAAATAAGTCAGGGGTGAATTTAGAGTGGTGCCACTGTTGTCCTTTGGCTGTAGAGAACTGAATAAAAATTCAAATTTAAAATTTCAAACATTTAAAAAGTCACTTAAATTCAGCAACTGAGGTTGTATTGCTTTATTTATCTATTTCTTCTTTATTAATTAGTAAATATAAGAACTTTTTAAAAAAATCTGGCAAATTAGTGCACAGTTTCTATTGCCAAGTTTAGCGTAGTGGAAAGAAACATGCAATATAAAGTGTGCCATAACTTTTTCATAGGCCACATTTTATGTTTTTTTTTTGTTTGCTTGTTTTGCAATATATTAACATCAGCTAATAAACAATAATGGCACACACATGCAGAATATGTGTGAATGTGCAGAATAGTAAAACGTATAAGTGCAGTGAGTAAAATCAGAGGATAAGCACACAAAAACAACTGCAAAGCACCAGTGTATGACAAGCATGTGAGCAGTTTTTTGACTGCCAGTGTAATAATTACACATCACTGATATTCTTCTGAAATATAATTCACTTTATATAATAAAATAGCTTACCTTTATCCTCCAGCCCAACTGCTAGCTGTTTTGCTAGCTCTGTTTTGGATGCTGGGGGTCTACCAAAGAAACCCAATACATTTTATGGTGTGTTTAAAGTAGACCTTTTTTTTCTAAAGCAGAAGCCTTTAAAGATGCTCCTGCCATGGTTGCCTCTTAATTTAGGCAGGCCTTCTTTCCTAATAGCCTTCCAGCATCTATACTGATTTAATCTCCAATGTTTGCTATGTGCACCTTTCTCCAGTATGCAATAGGGTAGAATTTATTTTGGGGTATTTTATTATTGGATTTGGAAGTATGAAGTTTGACACAACACCAGAAACTTTGCAGGATGTCGTATTCACTGCATCTTCATGTGTAAAGGCATGCATAAGTCTGTAAAAGGGCCTGCATCATAAAAACGTAAATAATAAAAGAATACAATAAATAAGTGAATAAAATCAGTTCAAATGAGTTAGCATGTATGCAAAATAATATTTAGGAAGTTTGAGCAATGTTTGCCTAATGGACCAGTTTTTTCTCATCTATGCAGTTTTGAATTGACATTGTTGTGTTGCTATATGTATTAGATTTCATATTTAGCATGCATGGGAAGTAATCTTCCTATAAGTCCTTTAAAGGAAGACAGGTTTGGTTATTAATTGTGAGAGTAGGTGTGATACAATGGTGGTTGCATTGTACACCCTAATGCCTCCATCTTCTTAAGAATCAGCAAATCATCCCTTCATATAATCTTTGCAGTCATCCTGGGTATTATTTAGATATGACCTATGGAAAGTGAATTGTTTATATAATGTACTCTTATATTTCTATAGCATTCTCATCTCCAGCACCACTCTTCCCCTAAAAAGGTGGGTGTGGTTGCCTAGTTTGCTGTACTTTCTCACTGACTCGCACCAAAGCAATGCTTTCTGACTACTAAAGGAAACTGACATGCTGGGAAGCGTTGTTTAATCTATTGTTATTGGTTCCTGTTTGGAAATTTTTCTTGCCAAAATAGCGGAAAACGGCATAGTTGGAAACAAGGACAATGCCAAGAAATGACTCTTTTGATATAATTTCAAAAGCAGTTAGAATTAGGTCTACACGTAGAAGTGATATATGGTTTTTTGTTGCTTGTTTGTTTTCCTGCTTTCTAAAATCTACAATCAATATGATAGCTGGAATGGTTATGCCATTACACACTTGTGGGTGATTCATGAGCTGGTTGTTCAAGATGTTGTTTTGGGGGCAAAGATGGACAAGCATCCCCAGTGCATGCACCCTGAGGTCCCAAGAGTTTCCACCCTGAAGGTGGTGCGTGCAATGGGTTCCCTGAAATTGTAAGGCTTTGTGAAGGAGACCTCTGGCCATGAATCACCTAACCAACACTGGCATTGCCTGTCTGCAAAATTATCTATCCCCAAAGATTGTGCCATCATTCCTGCACAGGACATGCACTCCTGCACCCACCATGACAGCACTTAATAGGATGAATGATGTTCAAAGTAAGCAAGGCCTACCATTGATGATAAACTGAAAGGGACTATTTGTCATTGTGAACACACTCAAGCACCACAATGAAATGTGACCTCAGCATTTAACCCATCACACATGCACATGTGGAGCAGCGGGCAGCTAGCAACAGCGCCCGGGGAGCAGTGTAGCGGGACGTTACCTTGCTAAAGGGTACCTCAGTGGTGCCTGGGCTGGGACTTGAACCTGCAGTTCAAAGGGCACAGTCCTAACCACTAGGCCACCACTGCCCAAATGACCTAGAGTTTTTTGGCTTCCACCATTTTGTGCTCAAACATGGAGAGGGGAACAGGGAATGATTTAGTGTGGGGGTGTTGGTCTTCTTGTTAGTTTTCTGGCCCCACTGGTTTACTGCAGGCATATATACGTATGCTCCAAATATTTATAAATGTCAACCCTTGCAGCTGTTGTAGTCTCTCTCTCACTGTTGTAGACTTTCTCTCTCTCTGACTCTGTTGCTCACTCTCTCACTTTTTAGAAAATGTGTTGCTGGGAAAGGCCAGGAAAAAAGAAAGTCTTATTTAGGACAATTTCTCTGTTAATGCTTGTCTGGAGTTCGGAGTTTTGTTTTTTTTTACAATTCCATTACAATTATTTTTCAATAGTTCAGGGAAGTACTGCAACAGCAGCCCAACTTCCAACATTTGGTTGGTATGTGCAGTTTTTGATCCTTCAGAGCATTAAACCAGGCAAACCAAACCAATCCAAATGAATGTAAAAGTTATTTTAAATTAAAAGTATGTTTTCAAGTTGTTGGCAGTGGGTGAAGTAACCCCCTCTGTCCTCTGTCATGTAAGAGAAATCCTTGTCTTTACATTGCCATCTACTGGCCACAGATTTAAGTAAAAAAAAACATGAAGCAGTCTGTTTATGGAGACTGGAACCGAGGTGTCTTTTAAAAAACATATTTCTTCATTTTAGGCACCCCACAGGTCAAATGTTGCGTGGCCATAATGAGTCAGTGATGTGGGCAGATGGAGAGCTGCAGCTAATACAGGCTGTCTTAAAACGGCTCAGTCGCGTACCGCTCCACAAGTTTCCATTCCCAGGCTGATAAATGATGAAGCAGAAGTGGGAGATCTGAGTCCAATTAGCTTCCATTTACTTTTTCCCTTTCACGCTCCCTCTCTTTTTCTCTCCCCTTCTCACTCAGTCACTCTCTCTCTCCTCAAAGGGGCAGAAATCGACTCACTCCAGTAGTCCCGATGATCACATTTAGACGTTGCCATCCTTGCCAATATTCCCTTTTCCCAGCTTTAGCAGGCACTGTAAGGAAATAAAGGCTTGCAGCCTTAAAGACGAAAGGCACGCCAGGCACTCAGCTCTCTCCTCAGTGTTTGAGGGTGTGTGGTTTGCAGATTAGGGTAGGCTGTGATGGAGATTGATGATGGTAGATTCTTCATGGAGGATTTGATCCAACAGGGCCAAGGTAGGCATCATTTGATATCTATATTGAAGATCACAAGATGTAAATCTTGCCTCACACATACAGAGAAACTTCATTTGTTGTCCATGAAAAAGAGCTCTGACAGGTTGTAGATGTCTCAGTAATGCACTTGGTTTAGTATGACATCATTCAATGTGATGAGCAAGGAGTTGTTCAGAATTGTACACCTTTGTAGTAGTGGCATGTCCTTTGTATGATTTTGTGACACATGTGATACGCATATGCATTTTGATTGCATAGCATTTACAGTATTTAAAATGCAAAACATATTTTAGTTGCTGCAACTTAAAATAGTTGTTCATGTAATTTACTCAATATAATTAACCTTTAGAGTAATTGCAGCCCAAAAAGTTTGCTTTACTGTCTGAACTGAGTACCACTAACTGGCCTACTCAGAGGTCACTGTCATTGGTTTAGTAATACAGGCTGAATTGGTAAACTGCAACACCACCATGGTTAATATAAGTATACTGCATGCAAATCAGACTTTTAGCATTAAGATAACATTGTAACCCAAACATTACGTTATGTTCATGAACAATGAGAGCTTAATGACCAAATCTATGAGATACTCTGCTTTTCACCTTGCTTTCTGCCTACTAATATGATCTCAAAAGTGATGCTCTTATTATTTGTCAGTAAATAAAGCATGGCACTTTCTATAGCATAAAACTGTAAACAGGGCTCTGCTATATCAAAAGCCATTATTTTCATAAACTAAAAATGTTAAATGATAGCATATTGTTTGACATAGTAGTAGTCTAGAATACATTGTACATATGCATTGCCAACTGAATTAAATAAGACTCCTTAATGAATGCTACAGATCCTGTCATTCCAGATTGTACGTGATAAGTTGCCCATAAGCATTTTGAGTAATGACATTGGTATCTGCATCTCTCCGCCTTTGACTAAAGTGACATGCAAACATTGTTTGGGAAATCTTGAGCTTCCTGTAGAATTCCCAAGCCAGGTCCAAACATTGTAAAGACTTAAAATATTTCACAGGCCCCCTAAGACTTCTGAGAGGCAGCTTTTTGACCCTGTAATTATAGGGACTTTTTAAAAGATGTATTGCTGCTGGTTCAGAGGTTGCACACAGTGAACGCTTTGTTAGACTGCTCATTCTCTAGCCACTTCTATACTTCCTTCCCCAGCTTGGAAGAAAAAAAAAACTTGTACTTTTTTAAAAATAAAATTTAAAGCATTTACTGCTTTTTTTAAAGTTAACTGTACGATGGAACTCGTCCCGAACCCTCCCCCTGTCATAACCACCATCAGGATGCAGTTTCCACAATGGAAAACCATGTGGAGTGAGTAAAACTTGTGGCCCTATTTTTTTTTTCTTCCCTCTCCCTCCCAATTTCCTTTCAGCATTTTTCTTTTTTTTAAAGCTTCGCCTGCTATACGCCCCTCTGCTTTTGATCAGCACGCAGTGTCTTGAGGTCAGAAGTGCTAGATTGTCAGTGGGTGTCAGTTTTTCTTCTGAAAGGGATCGTAAACCCGCCGGGCACTGCCATGAACCTTTGCTGTTGCTGTTGCCGTCGTCGTAGTCCATTCCTGAATGGTAGGTGGGATGTGGCCTTTTCTCCGACCTTGTGGTTTTTTTGCTGAAAAAGCAGGGTGTAGACTTGGACTGTACTTGAAGTGTCTTCCCAGTGCATGATATAGGTCTGTACAGTGTATCATTTTAATTCGTTATCACATATTGGCTTTTGCAATGCTGATATTTTGCCAAACTTTAACTTTGTTACATTAAGATTTTTAATAAATTGCAAGTCATATTGTAGTATGTAGCCACATAATCACTTTATGGCATTCTGTGCATGTCATGCAGCCCTAATACATCACCTATGACATATTCTGTAGTTTATGACATTGCAACCCTAATGAGCGCACATACTTTTTGAGATATGTAAGGTCACAAATGTGTGTCACTTACTTGAAACTCACTTATTTCAGAGTATGAGGGAGGGACATTGTCTGCTCAGCTGGGTGAGTATTCTGAAACTTCCTGAGTTGTCTGTAATGCTATTATTGCTGTGTTGCCATGGTGTTTTTCCTTTGTGGCCTGCACCACCGTTATAGTCTGGGCATCTCTCTGCCATCCCTTGCGAAAGGAGGAAGATGAAACTGAACCCCACCCAAACAAGGCCTAGAGAAAGTGAGCTAGACAGAGTGGCCTCTAGAGGACGCCGTTTTATTTTTGTCCATCACGAGACTCCAGCCTGGAGTGCTGGCTAAAGTATGACCAGCAGCTCAGGCACAAGGGAGCAAGTTGCCCCTCACCAGAAAAGACTGGCATAGGTCAGATCAAATAAGGTCTTAGTCAATAAGGCCTTAATGATGACCACTCTGCATTCAGACCTATGTGTCATTTATACCTCTCTTATCTATCTATCTATCTATCTATCTATCTATCTATCTATCTATCTATCTATCTATCTATCTATCTATCTATCTA
>JBBPDA010142067.1:0-21116 GCA_037974385.1 Arnoldichthys spilopterus
GAGAGAGAGAGAGAGAGAGAGAGAGAGAGAGAGAGAGAGAGAGAGAGAGAGAGAGAGAGAGAGAGAGAGAGAGCGTTTTGAGGGGGCGGGGATGGGGTTTCGTGAGCATGCAAGGAGGGAGTGTGCTGGCTAATGTCGCTCGATGCGCGAACAAGTGCACCGCGATTTCTCGTGTTTACCTGCTGATTAAGCTCGTTATCTCTCCGCCAGCCCGTTTCTCCTTCAACATTTTTCATTTTTCTCGCACCTCATACCAGCCACACAGCCTTAAAGGTGCGAGCCCGCGTGTGCTCCGCTAGTCGATCATGGCTCAGACGCTAGTGGAGGCTTTTGGAATATTTCATGAGCCCCTTTGCTCGCAGCTTTGCTGGGTGTGTACAGCCTCAGCACCAGCAGTGGTTGCTTTATTATTCAGGCCAGGCGCCGCACTGCTCAGCTGTGACCCATTTCCCGCGCGACGCCGACGATTACCTGGCGTAGGCTCGCGCAAAAACTGAAAAGGCGAATTAGTGCTTAATTGCTCCCTCCATCATTACAAAGCCCCTATCCTGTCTGTGCATTATTGGGAAGATATAGGCTGCAGGCCACGTGCCAGAGAAAACGGCATTCAGTAGCCTGGGCGCGCACTGTGGCAGATGCTGCCTCACGGTCTGGAGGGTAGACGAACTAGAGCTTCAGTACCAGGGGTGTCCTTTGGGGGGCGCATGGTCCTAGGTCTATTACCACTAATTTGTCGGGTAGCGCCGGTGTTCTGAAATTTTTTCCTACCTAAATTTTTTAGAGAAAACGTTGTAATTTCTCACAACACAATATTTATTAGAATAAGAAATGAACTGCGATTATGATAAACATATACATGCATCTTTTTGCAAACTGTAGGTATTGCAGTCTTCGTGAGGTAATATAATAAAATAAATAATGAATACTAGTCTGAACTCCACGGCTAGCAGCAATCAGACTGCACTTAAACACACACATGCACTCGCGCACGTGGACACTGAAAAAATGTATGATACTGGTCATCAGCATACCAAGTTCACATATACTAACGCCAAACTATTTTGTGTGCATATGCGCAGTTAATTTTGGTAGGACATTTTCATGGGTAGGAACAAAATTCAGAACACCGTCTAGCGAACATTAACGCAAAAAAAACAACAACAACGTAGTGCTTCACTATACAATATCATGTGCCAAAAACGTTCGTAACGTTCATACCTTGCATCACTACCACATCCTTTGGATAAACGCAAGATTTTATGACAAAAGCATGCAAGCAATTTGTAATAAAGAGGCTCTAAGCAGCCAATCAAAAATCAGCAACCTGTATTTTGTTTATGTGAATGGCCAAACCTTGTGGCATTTTGATGCGTTTGCATCACACGGTTTAGGGACTTCTTGAAAATAAAAACTAACAAATGAGAAGCTTACATAAGAACTTTACATTTTCAGGGGCGTTTCTTATGTTTGTATCTGCACTGCCAACAGGAATGCTGAAGTGATGTAAAGTGGCTGATGGCTGGTATGGCGATTGCATACTAGAAGATGGAGGACGTTGTGATTAAAGCACCTAAACACAACAAAACCACACTGTATTTCCTGTTTCATATATAGGCTCAATAAAGGCTGATTGAAACTGTTGGTCCATTTATCTGTACCCCCCAAGTTTCACTAAGAACTGTTGTTTATACTGCTAACGTTTCACACAGTTTAAAAATGGTGGCTGTAATTCCTGTACACTCGACTGGACCAATCACCATACACAAAACACTCACTGTTCCCCTCGTGTAAGAAAATACCTACCTTGATGTATGAGCTAAAATAGTTAAGCAAAACATCGTTCTTAAAACTATAATTTTTCTCTAGTCCTGTGGTGCAACCATTCAAAAAAGGGGGTACTTCATCCAGCAGTTCTAAGAACTATGAAAAAATTCATAGACGGTACTTACCCAGTTCCAAATCACACATAACATGTTGCTACAGCAAGCTACGACTTGTTTTCATCTGGTCGTCTGAGCTGGTCTGGTCTTCAGAATTTATTTGACCTGTTGAAGTGGTCACGTTATTTAACCTCTTGCTGCTTGGACCCAGCTGTCCACTGCAATATGGTAAATAAGGTTGATAATTCCTAAAAAATAACAACAAAGCATTTATAGTGATAAAACTCTTAATGTACACTATTGTCCTCATATCTAAAACGAAGATGATCAACAATGTTTGGCACCTAAAGTTAGCTTCTTTAATTTAGCAATATGCTTGTGAACCTCACTGAGCATCCTGGTGTCTGCATGGTTAAATTATCACTTACTTGCCTAGTTAACACTTTATTACAGAGATATTTGTTTTTGGACAACAAACATGTTTAAGCTGATCAATGTTTTGGCAAAGGAAAAAACCTGTGCAGACAAGGGCATATGCTGAAATGCAGTGGGACGACAAGAGGTGCAGGGCTTGGTGGTCAATAAAGAAATGATGTACACAAGTGTTTTTGTGTTTAATAAATCCTCAAACAGGCTTAATTACTTATTTGTGGGTGGTGGGTTGTGTGGTGGTCATACTTTCAAAGGTGGCTATGTCAATGGCTGACCATGAGGAGAACCAGCAGGAAACGAATAACATTAGAGGGACAATTTACAGACATCGGAAAGTTTATTAGTTGTTAACAGTGCAAAAGAAAGATCAATTGTACATATATCTCTGGGTCTATTGCATGTCTCGACCTCAGCATAGGCCATTTTAATATTTCCAATAAATTTGGTAAATATGTCAAATTCTAGTGAGTAACTGGTCTTACTGCATTAACAGCAGCATCTACATGAAATCTACATGACTTATGCAGCTAAAAAGCAGAAAATAGGTCCAGTCTTGCACTACTTGACTGACATCTCCTTCCATAGCTAAATTTGTCAGTAAGACAAGGGAAAATATAACTAACCAAAAAATTAAACAAACATCAAAGGTTGTATACAGGGATATGCAGCATATGAATCTTTATTTAGGCACATTTGATACAAGTACAGTCATAATTTCCTCTTGCTTTCTTGATGTCTTTAGTGATCTTCACTGGTCTTCATTGCCCCCAGCAGGCCATTGGCGGTGGTGAACAGATTGATGGGAGAAGAGCCATCGGTGATTAGAGTGGACTTCAGACCCAAAGACTGCAGCAGCTTCACCTAAAGAGAGTAAGAGAGAAATGGTAAAAAAGTTTTATATCTGAAAAAAAAAAAATTATTTATTTTAACTTAAAGTAAAATTATTAAATTTTATAAATTGATAATTTATGAATGTATACTTTATGAACACTGAATGAAAAACATTTTAACAATTATTTTAATTGAACGTCTTTTTGTTTTTGATTTTTTTTTTAAAATTAACCATTTTTAGGTCATTGAAATAATGATTTTTGTTAGCCAAATAAAAATGTTTATAATGTCTAATCTAGTATTTTCCACCTGCATTGTGCAGTAGGGATGCACAATAATATTAATATAGCATCAGTATTGGTAGATATTTGCTGGAAAAAAAATTATATCAGCATCGGCAGATGTGTGCATGCAAGATATTGGCATCAATTTACAAAATCCACATCAGTGCACCCCTAATGAGTATTTGATATTTATGACTATCGTCACTGCAATACAACGGAGCCAAACAAAGGGATGCATGATGATCTCTGAACTATAATGGTATCAGCAGAGTTTTGCTGGAAAAAATATTGTAGTCAAACAGATGTTTAGATAAGAATAAACATTATTTACTGCATTTACTGCACTCTGAAAAAGCAGAATGTGAAGATGATGCTGGAATACTGTGCTGAAGTGTTTCCTTACTTTAATCATTTAACAAGTTTATTTCATATATATAACATTTATTTCAGCTTGCAGAAATTTTTTTTTATATGCAAGTTAATATAGGTTTCTGCCTTTCTAAAAATATTTTTGTATCGGCATAGGATAACATCACCTGTCTACAAATCTCACATTGGTGCACCAGTATTGTACAGTTATATGTTTTTTTCCTGCACCAGAGTCATGTCTTTATTAAAGTCCTCCTTGAGCTTTGAAGAAATGTGCAAATCAGGTTGTATAAAGGCCTTGAGGTGGGAAACATTACAATTACACAAGCAAGGTATTCTTAATGAAGATATTCTGGAAACAGAATTTGAGTTTCTGATCTACAATGACAAGTTTATTAAAGTTTTTAAAACTTCAGAATTTATTTAGATTTTTGTCATTGTTTAACTGATCTTAGTTTTTGTTTGTATTTTTTTTTTATAACTTGTAATCTACTATTTTACTAAAGTAATATTTAATGTTTCCTTGTTTGTTTCCTTTTGATTATTCTTGCGGCTTTGTTTTATCAATAGTTTCATGAGCAAGTCTTGCAGCAGTCTTGGTTGTTGCGCAATATTGTTTAGCAAATCATTGAGGTTTGAAAAAATAAAGCTTTGAATCAGAACATTTGACCCCCCATTTACTCCAGTGTTGATCTAGTGGCCCATATAAGAGTTAAGAGAACCTTAAGTTCAAGTGATACTGACATGATTACTTAAACAAAATCATACACTGAAAAAGGGATGTGCAAGCAAACGGCAAGTGTGCATTTCTCAGAAGCAGTTTTCTGCTCCCAATTGAACTGCATTGCATTGGCTGTGTTGCATGTTCTGTGTGATTCATTTATTAAACGACTTTCAAATGTAAAATAGTGAAAATATAAAAGCTCTTGAGTGTAAAGATGATGGTAAATCAACTGTAATATGGAACTGCCATTAACTATAATTCTCGATAGGCACACCTGTGCATGCTAAAAGGTTATGTAGAGCCGGATGTATGTAGTGAACACTACCGCAAGTGACCAAAAGATTATTTAGTCAATTGTCAAGATAGTCAGTAGATTACTCAAGGCATTTTTTGCAAAAATGACAAACTAGCACGAGATTCTGTGAGTAGATTAAAAAGCAGCATGGGCTACATTGAGTGTCTGCTATGAAACACAAGAATAAAACACTGAAAGATTGATTTGCATTGCTCCACTTATCTAAAACACATCCTGTCATGAGTGAGTGAGTGAGTGAGCGAGAGGTTTACCTGCAGCTCTGGGCCGGCTCTAGCCATTTCAGTCAGAGTGCTGCTGCCAATGGCCTCCACAAGCTGTTTAAAGCGCTGACTCTCTATCTCAGCCAGTTTCTGCTGCTTATCCATCTCCAGACGGTCTATTTCCTGCTTATAGCCTAGCTCCTGCTCCCGTGCTTTGGACAGACGCTGTAGCTCAGCCTCCTGCAGGACAAAAATGGTAACGGAAACAAGATGAGAGAAATGCATTGTCTAAATGTTACAAGATGTTGGGCATGTTTTAGAATGCACATTACAGTTCATTTCAAAAGCTAAACATGTTTAAGAAAGGAAGAATAGAGATTTAAGTCATGTAAAAAGACAAAGAGGGTAATGAATAGTCCATACAAAGAAACACAGTGCCAAATTAACAGTGAATGAAAAGGAAAACAAGAGAGAAGAAAGTGACAAGGGATTTAATTAGCCATTAAAGGCACCAAGACTGCTATTCATCAGTGTAATAGACAGTGTTATGGTGCAAAGGCAAAATGATATATGTTGGGAAAAAAGTGAGTAAGGGTAAATAGTGGAGGATGTGGAGAGGAAGACTGACGTACGGCCTCTATTCTCTGGGCCTCAGCTTTGAGCTTGGCCTCACTGACAGCTGCTTCACCCTGTATACGTGCTGCTTCTGCCCTGGACTGAGCCTCTGCCTTTGCTGCTCCTGTACTCTCCACTGCAGCACTGTGCGTACACACACACACACACACACACACACACTATAAGTATAAGCAGTATAATAAAAAAAGCAACTTTATATAAAATATTAGATGAAGTACAAAGGTACAAATGACAAGTACATATATGTGTATCTGTGGGTTGGAGATTAAGCCCAGTCCTGGACTACACTTTTTTTTGAGGTGAGAATTTCCATTCAGAATGCATACTATGACTAGGCTTTTCATTTATTTTTTTCTTTTGGAAAAGCATTAATTTCACAGTCTACATTTTACACAGCACCAGCACTTTTGTGCCTGAGATCACTCAGATACATTTGATAAACTTCTTTAGTCATTTTTCTGAATGGCTTTTCCAGAGTTTTCCATTTTAACTTTTAAAAATATTTACAATTAAACATTTGAACATGAGCTTAAGCCTTGACATTGCAAATTAGGAGAAAATTAATCATATATTTTTATACATATACACTCATATACTTACTTATACATACCTATACTTATACTTACTCATACCCAAAAAGGTAGCAAAAATACTTAAATAATAATACAGTAATGAACATGAACAATGTTCTAAATCTAGTCCTAAACCTAATAACAAGACTGCCTTCAGTAACCAAAAATAAGTGGTTTTGCTTTTTCAATTTTAAACAATGAAACATAGTGCTTTTGTAAAAAAGTGGTTTGCAAAGCAACAAAACAGACATACTTGGGTCAGACTGCCATAGACCCTACTGAACTACAGGATTCTTTTTTGTTTAAATGCATACTAGCCTACACACTCAGAGTCCTGCCTCTGCTAGTTACCTGAGTGCCTCCAGCTCCAGTAGCTCTTTCCTGGCCCTCTCAGCCTCAGCCTGATCAGTGATCCTCTGCCTCTCCAGCCGGCCACGAGCCTCCTGCTCGAGACGCTCTGCCTCATGTCTGAGAGAAAAAGACCATAAGTGGATAACCAGAACTGAGTAACTGAATGACAATAAATAAATCATGAATAACATTTTATAAATAAATAAAATCAAAGTGAAAACTGTGTTCTTACCGAGCAGCAGCCTCCTGAGAGTTGGTGGTGATCTCAATAGCGAGTTGGACACTCTTTTGAAGGGCATCACGTGTGCGCTGGTCCACAGGCTCCACAGATTGGATGTCCACACTGCTGATAACTAGGCCATTCTGACTAAAACGCAAATTAGAACGCACTGCCAGCTTCTCGTCAAAGCCAAACACGGCTGAGCAGATGATCCGGTTTGAGTTCTACAGAGGTAGAAAAACCATAGCAATGACAGGACTAAGAATGAACAAATACATGCTGTTCATGTTTAGAGTTTAAAGCTGCATGTACTTTTGACAAAGTACCACAATAAATGTCTTAATGCACCAAAACAACCAGGGAAGCCCATCTATATTGTGTGACTGGTCAAGGTTCGCATGCACAGAATAGAGTAGTGCTTTGTTAGAGGCTCAGTCTCTGTACTACACCTATCACAAAAGGCTGTAAAACACAAATAATACATGATATGTTTAAAAACAGCTTATTGTGCAGACCTATTAGAGATGCTAGAAGCTGATAATAAAATGGACACCTGTAGTACCCTGTATATCTGGTGAACTTTCCTGAGCCCAAATCTCCCTCATTGTAATAACAGTAAATTACTGATCCATTAACAGCACTAAATGATAACTAGTGCTGTGTAAGTGTTTGACTCAAAGTGCAGAGTGTAAGACCATATAGACACTGAGGAAGAGTTGACTTGGGACTCTCTCACCTAACTGCTAATGCTAATTAATAATGTTAAACTTTCTAACACACAGGGCTTAATTTGTGCCACATACTCCCAGAACAGGACCTCCCAGATTGGGACTGGCACCTATTTGACCCAACACCTTTGTCACTTATAAAATCTGTAAATATTTGTTGAATAATATTAAATGTTATCAGTTCTGTCACACTTTTATTTCCCATTGACGTTACTCTCGTTCTTGCCTGTTGCAGGTTAGACCAGACTGAGAGAGAGAGAGATTATTGTTAATGCTGTTTATTAAATGAAAATAAATGTTTTTTTGATAACAGTTTTGTGTAGTTTCAACAGCAAACACAGCAGTGTTGTCTTATGTGCTCCTGCTAGCACAGGCCCATGGTGGACTTGGCGACAAATGAGCCGAATTCCAATATTTTTATTCTGTGTAGTTTATTATGCCTTATAAAGTGATGCAGCTCCCTGTATCTTGTTTCCAGCTTATTTGTTGATTTGTTTTTGATTTAGTTAATGTCTGTTACAGTGCGCATGTGAATAAACCTGATCCCAGCTCCTAAAAAAATAGTAACAGCCAGCCAGCCCACTAACATAAAACTGTGTTTTTGTATGATTACCATTGACATAGTATATCACTCTCTTGGAGGCCTTCTGGTGGCCATGGGGGGCCAAAGCAGGCGTTTAGTTCAAACGTGCAGTGTTTCCTTCACACTAAGAAGTACAGCCAGACAGCCAGTGTGAATGATTAACGTGTGTGTGTGTGGATATGTGTGTGTGTATAATAATAATAATAATATAATTTAATATTTAGTGAAACACATTCATCAGGAGGAACATGGCTGTGGTGAATTGGAATAATAATGAAGCTGACTTTGACTTTAACACACACCTTGTGGAAATCATCAAACTGGACTGAAGCTACAGCTCCTCTGATCCTAGAAGCGATGGCCTTACAGGCATCTCCCACAAAGTCAGGAACTGAGAACAGAGCTGTAGCCTGTGCAGAGTCCGTCTTGTCCTTTATATCAAAGTGCCTGGTGGTGAGAAGAAGGTGAGAGAGAGAGAGAGAGAGAGAGCGAGGAGGGAGAGAGAGAGAGAGCGAGAGAGAGAAGAGAGAGAGCGAGAGAGAGAAGAGAGAGAGCGAGAGAGAGAAGAGAGAGAGCGAGAGAGAGAAGAGAGAGCGAGAGAGAGAAGAGAGAGCGAGAGAGAGAAGAGAGAGCGAGAGAGAGAAGAGAGAGAGAGAGCGCGAGAGAGAGAGAGCAAGAGAGAGCGAGAGCGAGAGAGAGCAAGAGCGAGAGAGAGAGAGAGAGAGAAAAATCCAAATCTTTTATTAAAACATTTTACTAATGTTTTGATGTAGAAGGATAAACTGTGACTGATGCTGTTGGGTCTGAAATACATCATTGTTGCTGCTGAATGTAACACATGGGTTCACTATTCCTGTTTGGAGAACCTCAAACTGTCCACATTTTTTGTCTTTGTCTCATTTCACACCAGAAACACAAAACCTGCATGGGGTTGCAAGGATTGACATTGGAATCCCCAGCTCTAGGAGCAAGGCTTCCTGTTGTCCTTCTAGAGACATATCAGTAGAAAGAGAGACACAGTTTGTGTCAAAGGAAAAGGATGGAAAGATAAAAAGATTAGGGAGGATTTAATAGAATAGATGGTCAGTTGAAACAGAAAAGACAACAAATCAGAACAGTAACGTATGATTCCCAGTGGCATATCGTACATGTCTGCAGATATTCAGGCAGTAATGTCTGAGTAAGCCCAATTTTTCATGGCCATTTTAAGAGGTCCCCACACACATCTTTCTGCACTGCCCTTCTAGCCATACTGAATTTCTGCTGCACTGATAAAGAAAATGTGAAATGCTGCCCTATTTGTGTGTATAAAGAGCGTTTCTAAAAAAGACAGAATTGAGACAGACTGACAGACATATTACCAGTTATATGACAGCTGGAGCTGTAGACGGGCATGGTCAGCGGTTTCTATGGTGATGATGTCAGTACAGAAGTCGGGGCCGAGGAGCAAGCAGATGGCTTTAATGACATTGGCCCGTTTGGGCTTGTCTCCAGACAGGGACAGAATGGTGAACTGCTCATCTGGACCCAGCATCACTAAATCAGGTCCAAATACCACCCTAAAATGTGAAGAGAAGGGAGAGAATAGAGAGTGGAGAAGAGGAGAGAGAGTCTTAACTTTTAGCAATATTTTTCAGAACATATTTTAGTCATTAAAGTTACTCACATATACTCACTGTATAAGAATTCTGTCAGTACAACATAAATTAAGACCTAGTTAAATTACTTATGAAGTAAATGAAGTAAATTGTTTGTAAAATAAATGCTTTGACCAAAACAGCACAAAAAATATTGTTTATGTTTAATCAAGATCCAAAATCCAAGATGTGTCCAATTTTTTTGTGAGTTTCCTGGACACAAACATAACCTAGTGTGTGTCCAAAACAACTTTAAGTGGCAAATTACTCATCTTGATGAAATCTTACTGAACTAAGGTTAAGCTAAACATAAAAGACTGAGCTGACATAAAAGGTTTTAAATATACACTACCATGGAGTTGTACACTCAAAGTAAAAATATTCTGTGTAGTAACAAAAAATGTACCAAAAGTGAATGCTGGCCATGACTGAAAGATGTCAGAACACAGTGCACCACATTCAGAGCTGTTTTGGTGGCATGAGGGGTACATACACAATATGACGCAGGTGATACGGGTATATAAGAACTTCACGGCTGAATTGTTTGACCGTGAGCCTCTGCCTGTGTTGGCATCTAAACGCTACCGTTTTTTCTTCTACTTTTAGCCCACAATTTTAAGCATATATTAACCTCTACACAAGGAACTGCTGCTATACTAAGAACTATTATTTTTATATATATTTATTTTATTATTTCTTTTCTCTTGCTTGTTTTTGCTATACGGTGTCAACCAGAGGAGGGGTTCCCCCTTCTGAGCATTGGTTCCTCCCAAGGATTCTTCCTACAGCTAGGGAGTTTTTCCTTGCCTCTGTTGCCCTTGGCTTGCTCTTTGGGGGCTCGGACCCGGTTTCTGTAAAGCTGCGTCGTCACAACGTCAGTTGTAAAAAGCGCTATACAAATAAACTTGACTTGACCATGTGTACCCCATTCAGGAAACTCTGCAATGGAAAAGCATGGGTACCTGGCCTTCTTCTCTCTGTAGTCATACACTTGGACTGCGGCATTATGTGGTACACGATAAGACACCACTTTGGTTTTGTCTCGGGGTCCGCCGAATGTGCCCTGGTCTCGCTCTGAGCGTCCTGACAGTGGGTCCCTTGAGCTGCTCAGCAACACCTCCACGTTTGGGGGAAGCTCCTTTTCCCACAACTCCTCATCCTGGGTCAGCATATAGGTGTGGCCAATCACAGCACGGACCTACAACCATAGCACAAAAAAAACAAGGATTAGCAGACTGCAGTGTGATGCTTGAAGCAAACAGTTGGGAACAAAAACTTGTATCTTTAAAACGGTAATTCTTCAGGAGTAGCAAAAATCTTTAACATATCATGTAGGGTAATGTAAAAAGATTTTTTCCAAGAGATTTTGTACCAGTAGAGGTACGATAAGAGGGTTAATTACAGTTTACGCATTTCTTGGGTTAACTCCATTTGAAACTTCGTATCTAAGCAGGTTTGTTCACATAACAGTTATCAATCACGCACCCATTGAGAAATATGGTCAAACCGACTGCTTTGTAAGAGCAGGGTGTGTCTACTCTTCTCTATAAACATTTCACAAGCCTTTTCTGTAAAAGCTGTAGGTGGAGACATGTGTCAGTAAAAGCATCCTTTGTGAGAGAGATTAACGCAATAACTGGATGCACCTGTAAATTTTTTTTTTTTAATTCTAATAACAAGTCAAAGAAAGGGCTGCATTCCACAAATACAACTAGAGGCAATAGCATTCTACATTTATGCTTTGCCACATTAAAAAGGTTTCCTTAAGTTAGTACAAATAGTCTAGGGTGCAAAAACATCCTTGAGCTACCAGTACTGAGACCTAGTTACACAGATATACACCAAGATTATTTATAGAACTTTTTTTTTTTTAAACGACATTTTAATAAGTTACATGTTTTTTTTTCTGCTGTGCTGTCTGGACTATGGAGTACCTTTCCAGTCTTGATGTCCCGCACATAGATTCCCTCATTCTCATCCAATGGGATGGCTCGTTGGCGCAGCAAGACTTCCACGTTGGCTGGTGGGACATATTCTATCGGCCCACGCAGCATCCAACGATCACCAGGGCGACGGTACACCCTGGCCTTTTTGCTTTGCTCCTCCTCCTCTTCCGCGCCATCTCCCTCTTGCTGACGAACAGAGACGGTGAGAGAGGGGTTGAGACAGAGAAGGAAGGCAGGGGAACAATGGCAACGGGCAGTGACAGGTGGGGACTGACAGTGCTGCACATGAACCATGCACTGAGTGCGTGTCTGCGTTTGTGTCTACATAAAATATAATAAACATATATATGAATATATACATATGTGTGTTCATGTGTTTATGTACATGCATGTATGTAAGAAAGCATTAGGAAAATGGATCAAAAAGTATGCAACACAATTCCAAAGAAAAGAGAAGTTTAAAAATGAATGATAGAATGTAAGATAAGCATTAAATAATATATAAAGGAGGGGGAAGAGACAAAGAGGTGGAAAAGTCAATAAATCAGGCCATGAAAAAAATCTGTTTAATTTGTTTTCAAAATCTCTCCTTTTCTTCCTAAATGTCCAAACCTTTATCGAGACTTACATTCCAAAAACATTTCAGCATGCTTTCAGTAACGTATCGTCATTAACAAAAATTTAAAACACTGAATAAAACATCTAAATCTACCTTCTAGTATGTAGCTTTAAATATTTTAAGCTATATATTTTTGCTATTTGATAAAAGAGTGATTGCAAACTTGAGTATATAACCTTTCCAACGATTATTCTAGCCATTACTCTAGCCTTTGAGCTAGAAAGGATTACTGTCACTAGAAGGAGAAGGAGCTTAATGACTACTATTCTTCCCAGTAGTGACCTTTCCTTCTTGTAAGAAATGTAAAGGTTAAAAGCCGTAGTGTATCATATTTGTGGAATGCTGCATGTTTCATGAAGGTGTGTATTGTGTTTTTTTGGGTGTGGTACTAGCAACTACAGGTGAACAAACAGTTCACAAAGTTCATTCTGGCTGAACCAGTGCAGTAGTGTGCATTCTGAAGCACAGAGAGGATTTTAATGTTCTGTTTGCTTTCTGCAGCACTCCTATTGATTTATCTATCACAAAAGCCTGACACCTCCCTTCTCCCTGGTCTGTCTGTTCATCTCACCGCCTCTGTGTCCACAAAGGCCTCCACAGCTCGAAGCACCAGTCCTTCTTCTTCAGACAGCACATATACATCCTGAATGCCGCTCTCCAGATGCTCACCAGGTCTCAGGAAGAAAGAACGCTCACCCTTTAACACAAAAGAAATTTGAATATTATTTTGAATATTAAATATAATAAATGCTTTATAATAAACCACAACGAGAATAATTCAACATATGTCAACTTTTTTTCAAATGTGAAAACTAAAGGTAAGAAACTTTTTGTAGTGCTGCCAACAATTTGTAACTGTGACCATTAGAAACCACTAACATCAGTATGTTTTGTCAGTCTTTATGGCCCTTAGAGGTTATTATTATTATTATTATATTTTTGAATCATAAGAAAGAACATTTGGTGTGCAGGTCCAGACAGGCCCTTTATAAGTTTAAGATGACACAATGTTGATTTGTACAGTCTATAGTGACTATTAGCACACCTTCACCACTCTCTTTTGTCCGAGCTGGGGCTTGCCGTCTGGTCCCACAGGGTCCAGAATCACACAGTACTGTCTACTGCTCAGTGTGGTTACGTCCACCACACCCACCACCTCTTCAGCCACCGAGGGTATGTGCGCCTCTCTGTCTGCCACTGTCACCAGCCACTCCTCCCCTGTCCTCCGGTCACGCCCACCAGCATCTCGGAAAGGCCGGAGAGCACGCACATGCAGTGCATTCTAAGAGAGACACATTTAATAGAAATGAGTAGTAAAAGACACAACAGACATGCGCAAGCAGGTGGGCTCACGTAAGGTACAACTTAATTTGTCTTATGCACAAGAACTATAAAACCAATTGACTACCCAAGAGAGAGAGAGTGAGAGACAGAAAGAAAGAAAGAAAAGAAAGAAAGAAAAGAAAGAAAGAAAGAAAAAAAGAAAGAAAGAAAGAAAGAAAGAAAGAAAAAAAGAAAGAAAGAAAAGAAAGAAAAGAAAAGAAAGAAAGAAAGAAAGAAAGAAAGAAAGAAAAGAAAGGAAAGAAAAGAAAGCACTGAACAGATAATAATGGTAGTTACCTTGTCAGTGAGAATGAAAGCATTCACAATATCGAGGACCTCTTCATGTGCTCCAGGCAGGTATGCTCCCACCTTACACACTTGCCACTCCTCACCTGTCACACACTTTCAATAGTCAAGGAAACCTATGTCTCTCTGTCTCACACACATTTAAGTGCGAGATGGAAATATGTGTATTTGCAATGGATTAGTAGGAGAATGTATGTTGACTTACGAACTATGACTAACACGATAACTCACAGGATGAAATATGAATGAGTCTATATAAGCAATGTGTGTGTGTTTGTGTGTGTGTGTGTCTAACCAGTTACTCTGCGAACTCCACTGCGGTCCACCCCCTCTTTGCGTGCTCGGAGGCGAATGGCCTGGTTTTCTCGAATCACAGTGGCTTTGATGGTCTCCAGGACCATCACCTCCTTCCTTGGGATGTATGTACCTGAGGGAGGTCACAGATCAGTATAACATCCTTTGAAAATAAAATTCATATTAAAAGGGACCATATTTTACATTTGCCAGTTATTTTCATGAATTAGACTTAGACAATGTTTGTGCTGTTTTATGTAGCCAAAAAATCGTATTTGCACAAAACTCTCAAACTCTCTTTATTCCTTAGAATTAATCACACTCTTTGACATATTGATCTCTGTTGTAGGAATTTCTTCAAGCATCATCCTCATTGTGTATGTGTGGGTTCAATATAGACATATATCCTCCTCTAGGCAGATTCCTATCTCCAGCTGCTTTAAACCTCTTAAATATGGTCCTGATACTGTGACTGTTTCCTGATTTTGCAGCTCAACAGTCTTTTGTGCACATAACTGACATATTATCTTGTGTTTCTTATAGACATGGGTGACTAAAGAAATTCAGCCTGTGTGTCACCTCATATTTATAACCCAGTGAAACAGGAAGCCATGGCTGGCCATGTAAGCATTCCCAACCACATAAAAAAACATAACATTATTTGGAATATAGTTCAGCTGGATTTTACTCATAATAATTTCTAGGGGTACAACAATTGTGGAAGACATAAATTTGAGAAAATGTAAACTTTATGACAAGATTTATTCTTTTTATTTTTTACTTCAAAAATGTTTAGATGTAAAAACTCACCTGGCCCCTCAAATAGCCATTCATCTCCAGCTACTCGCTTCTCCCCATTTTCCTCCTCAAAGTCCAGAAGAGCCTGCAACCGTAGTGCGGTATCAGGATACACAATCTGCAGTGGAGTCACATTCTGAAGAACATAAGGAGAGAGGAAAAACATATATTTATGAAGAAATTTAGTGACATATACATACAATTGTGCAGTAACATTCAAAGGTTTGCAAAAACTGGTCATGTTAATAATTGTTATATTTTTAATATACTATATTTTTATTTATTTTTACAATAAACATCAAAAACTTCAAAGTTAAATATTCATTTTAGATGCTTTATTTAATATTCAAGTTTAGATTCAATATTCATGTTCACATTTGAAGTATTATTACAAGAAATTAAATTCTAAGTAAAAATCAATTTTGACAATAGTTTGTCACATTTTTTGCCTTAAGATCTGATTGTGACTACTGAACCACAAGACATTCATAGTATTAATTGTATTACTGCTTTTATAATAACTACTATAATACTACTATAGTACTATAATAACTTTTTAATATTAATTACAATTTCTTTATTCCTATTTTAGCTTTCTAATAAGAACTTATTCGATATGAAAACATCAGATTAAAAGTAGGGGCACTCTTCGCCTCTTCGCTGTTACTTTAATCAAACAGCCCGGTTGTAACAAACCTCTCAAGCCATTGATTGTAACTGCAATGAACTCTGATTTACCCAGCTCTACACAAAGTTTTGCTTTTGTTTCTTTGTGTTTCTTTTGAACCTTGTGTGAATTGAAATGCAGGGTGACTGGAGTTTTAGTCCATGACTTAACAGCAAATGGACTTTTACACCTACACTGTGTATATTTATATGTAAAAAGTGATTCTACACTTAAAATAATAGCAAAAGCAATTTACCTTCTGGATTTCTTCTCCTGGATACAGGGGGAAGGGGTCCTGGGCCAGGCGAATCTCCAGGTCAGCATGGCGAAGTTTAGCCTGGCCAGCAGTGTCAAACCGAACACGGGCTTCATCATCCCGTGCTACTGGATTAAGAATCACACAGTAATGACGGGGAGGGATCATGATCATCCGAGTCGGGGAGAAGAGGACTCTGCGGGGGGATAAGACAGGTTGGATGAATCAGTAAAATGTTACCAGATATCAGCCAGATATGTTACAGGTTTTTTTTTGCACTTGCCATATTTGTATTCCCCAATTTATTCATGTCAAGTTCCACCAACAAGGTAGGGTTTATCCATCACATGATACCACCAACACAGGGAGGGTGAAGGCTAGCATGTGCTTTTTCCAAGTCATGTGAAGCAAGTCAGCCCCGATTATACTGGTCAGATCACGCACTTGGACGAGAGCACTAACTGACAATTTTGTTACATCAGCAAACAGATGCACAACCTGGCTAGCATTGTGTTGACTGATGAGGGAGAGGGAGGGCCATGTTACACACCCAGAAAGAGCAAAGACACTTGAACTTTCTTGGATTCCCAGGCACAGATGGCTTCGGGACTAAACTTGTGATCTGATAACAGAGCCAACCCCTCAGGAGCCTCGCTCAAAAGGTACTTCACATTCACATAGCTCATTTAAAAACATGGTTCTTTGAGGAACCAAAATGGTTCTAGGGAATTGCTTAAATAATCCTTTGTAGCACCTTTTGTTTTGAGTGCACATGTCAAATTTATGCAAAACGGTTTCATATGAGAAATGTGGTCATATGATTATAGTAAGATAGAAAAGACAGTCATGCATAATTTTCTTTTCATCACATTTGATTGTGCTTACTCATATTATCGTCTTCAGTCACTGCTGGCAAAGGCTAACACACATACAGGTTTTTTTTTAAAGAAAGTTGACAAATATAGATCACTTAAAAACTCCCCTGATCTAGCAAAATATAAATAAGGCATAAAATTATACTGGCTTAAATGTGTCACTACTTCACACACACAGCCTAGTCTTAGCCTAAAACATGCCTGACTATTGAGCTAAGAGATTTAGCTACTGAATATGGTCAGATGAATAATATCAAGCAAGCTGAAAAAACCTAACAAGAAAATTATTAAAATAAATATCAGCAACATAACGTTTCCCAAATACCCTCATATATGGTAACATTGCTGATGTGGCCACAGGCTAAGAAGAGCAGGTGCAAGCAGAGACAATTGCACCTTATGCCCTTTTAATCTCATTTGTTTGAAATCTGATTCCAGCTACAGGTCTCCCTTATGTTATTCAAGGAATATGCAAAGCAGTTTCCATGACAGCAAAGTTTACATTGCTGTATATTCAAAACAATTATGCTGAAGCAACTTGTTAAAATATTTGTAGACATTTGCCAGTTTTTCATTAAAATGAAACCAGTTGAAATATTTGGTCAATGGGCAAACTTTCAAAGTTACCTGAAAAAAAAAGCATTTAAAAAATATATTTTGAAATAAAAAAGTATGACATCAAACAAATAGTTGTGAAAGCCTTAAGAACAATTCCAGTCACACTGCACTAGTTTGGGGCTCATTTGTTTACAGTAGTGTCAGTAAGCTTGTGCCCATTAATGGGATCATGAACTCAAAAGTGTACAAAGTCTGCAAAGAAACTGGTCAAATTAGAATTAATGAACAGAACTAGGAAGAAAAACTGAAACACACTAGGCACATTCTGAAGTCCAAGAAGAAAATGCCAGTCTTGGAATTGTTTGTTTTAAACAAATGCCACATGTTTTGACATTTTATTTAATTACTTGACACTTTTCTAAGCATGGCACAAACCTGTTTACCTATTATCTATTAACATATTATAATGATCACAATTATGGGGACAAAGAGACGTTAGCAAATTCATCAGATTTAGGGTGCTGTTCAGCTAGGACCAGCTTTTGCACCTTAATATTCTTATCAAATAAACAGTATGAAGGAACTGATGGTAGGACAAAATCAGTCCAAACATGTTTCTCTGCTTTTAAGATCAGCATTGGAAACACAGGTCAAATATCAAATAGAATGTACATTGTTACTTACTGTAAGCAATATGACTCACAATATAGAAAAATAAGAATCTTTCGTTGCTAAAATTTCATCTTGATGGCTATTGATCTGAAAGTTAAATCTTAATTCAGCTGCATCCATTTTTGGAATAAAAGAATCAATTATACTATATTTTTCTTCCCTCTGGTAGCACTTCCTACAATAACATTGGTGTATTCGGAGTTTATTTTTAAAATTTGTTTTTTTCAGTTTCATACCAAATTAAATCTAATCATCTGTATCAAACAGTGGTCAAATGTTTTTTTGTTTGACAATTTGACTAAATAATTGTGACTGAAATTGTGTTGTGAGGTAAGAGATTGACACTGAATTGATTTGCATGGGAAAATACAGAGTTTACATGATTTAAGGTAATTATCAGAGCTCTCAGCAGGACCATCAGACCTGGGTCAGCATGCTTACACTGCACTTTGATTTGTTTATATGCTCTATCACACATATAGCACAAATAAAGAACACAAATGATTGTGCAGTAAAAATGTCATGTGTATGGTCTGAGGCTACCTCTCATTGTCCTGGCGGATGTAGGTGAGAGGTCCAATCTCGACCCGGGCAATGTTGGTGTTCTGATCCAGCACATGGATGTAGTGGTGGGGTGGGATCCTGATGATCGACGAGTCAGTTCGTTCGGTCTCCATTGAGCTGGTTGTGGGTCTCTTTGACATCTGAGACAAGACATATTACAGAAGCAATTCTCAATGAGACATAAACTATTACAAAATCAATAAGCATGTTAAATACACACACGCATATATATATTTTTATAAATAATTGTTTCTTAACATTGAATGGTATCATACAGGCATATACAATCAGCAGTTTTACACCGATTTGATATTTTTGTAACCTGATTTTAGATAATCATGTTCAAGCCTAGTAGCATGTAGAAAATTAATTAGTTAAGCCAACTGATTAAATATTTGAGATGGTACTTGAGCTATAATAAGCTTTAAGCCAACATGCAAGGAAAACATAATTCTAATGATCCAATAAAGGTTGTGCATGCTGAAGTTTTAAAACATCTAAACTGAATTCTCACAGAATGAGGAGCCTCATTAGATTGTGGAAAAAGATGAATAGGAAACACGTAAAACCTTTACCAGTTATAACACCTTAGCTCTTCTTGGCCATAATAGTGATAAGGTTGCCAAGAGTCAGCTCAAACTACTTTCTTAGATACAGAAGCTCCAGGCACAATCGCATATGTGATGTAATCAACCTACAGTTGTAAAGGCTACCTGGAACTTTGGAAATGTCAAGCCTCACCATTGTAGACAGGACAAATCATATGAACAAAGACCTTACTCAGCCACAGGAATGAAGTCCTCCGACACACACCCTAATGAACCCTGACCCTACATATAAAGCGTTCTGCCTCACATCATGTGTCCAAACA
This sequence comes from Arnoldichthys spilopterus, assembly GCA_037974385.1. NCBI lineage: Eukaryota > Metazoa > Chordata > Actinopteri > Characiformes > Lepidarchidae > Arnoldichthys > Arnoldichthys spilopterus. Next base: position 19,513 of record JBBPDA010142067.1, read on the forward strand.
ATCAATGGTATCTGGTTGCAACAATGGTTGACAAATTGCGACAAGCCAGTTTCGAAAATGTCTTATGGAACCCTGGTGCAAACAAGAAGGGTGGAGGGCCGATAAGCAGTGAATTCAACTATGGCATGAACAAACAAGACCTAAAGCTGCTTGTAAAGCAGTCCTTAAGTCAGGGGCTTATCATTACTTTGAACCACCCTATCACATCTTCATTCTTAAACAGCAACCCAATACAGCTGAGAAAGAAAGAACATGACACACAGCACCTGTCAGGCCACTCTTTCATCACTATGTAGTTATCCTCAGACTTCATCATTATCTTAATCTAGCCGAACACTGGCTTTAACCACATATGTATGTGTAAGAGTAACTATTACACATGGGCTTTAAATTAACTGGGGGATTAAAGGTCAAGGTAGACGCATAACACTGGAACAAAACTGCTATATTGTAGCTTTTATGAAACGCCCACTTTCAGTAATCCAATCACGATAAAGATAGCTTTTCCGCATACTGTACCACGACTGGGAGGGTGGGGCACCAAGCAACACTGTAACATTGAGGAAGTTATTTGGAACACGTATTACAAGCAAAAACAGCTATAAATTGCTAACGATTTGCATTCTGAATGTTTTAAATTAGTTTGCTAGACTGGCTTTTTGTGAGATCTATCAACTCTTAGCACTCTCGTCTGAAAGGCCTTGTTGGCTTACAAATACTTAGAAATACACGTGTTGTCCATGTAGGTTACCCCTGCCACGCATAACACATGACACTTCCATTGTTTGTCACATACACACTTAAACTTGCAGGCAAGACAGACATTAACTACAGCTTAGTTCACTTACCGAGAACACATATGTACGATCTAGACGTCGTAAATAAGAAGAATTAACCAACGTTAAACTTACTATTTGAGCAGAATGTGCGCTGGAGTGTTTCCCCAAGGCTGGACCACACTAGGCAGTTCTTGTTTTGGACACTCTCCTAAAAGGAGTGTTAATGCGGAAGACATGGAATATTCCCCGCCCACAAAATGCGCCTGTATTTGATTAAATCCCGCCTCCTGCGCTAGGATTGGCTAGTACATGTTGCTCTCATTGGTTGTGCTCAAGCCTGATAATCTGATGTTGTTAATATAATTTGTAAGGCTTCTCTATAATACATTTTGTCACCTTTGTCAAATTTATCATTTTCAAGATATAAATCGTAATATGTATATATAAATTCTAAATAATAATAAATGAGATTCACAGTGAAGGGATAAAGTCAACATAATCCGGTTCTCAGTAAAATGCAACGCAGGATTATATGGCAGAAGCCTATCGGCAGACTGCAAGTGCTTGTGAAATGCCAGTCAGTTGTCAGGGGGGCTTTCCGGGACACGGGTGGGGTGATATTACACGAAATGAGGGTCTGCCATGTACACGGAATGCGCTTCAGGCACCACTTCATTTCGCTCAAGTGGGCGGTGCTGCACCCCCTGTTCGAATGAAATCCCGGCAGCCACGTGATTTCGCCAACACAAGTATCAGAATCAGAATCAGAATCAGAATCGTGTTTATTGGCCAAGTATGTGAGTGAACACATACAAGGAATTTGAT
>JBBPDA010142092.1:0-21114 GCA_037974385.1 Arnoldichthys spilopterus
ATTAAAAACAATAAAAGGCTTGAAGTACTTCAGTTGTGTGTAATGGATCTAAAATATATGAAAGTCTAATGTTTCAGTACATTACAGAAAATAATGAACTTTATCACAATATGCTAATTTTTTGAGAAGGACCTGTATATGCATGGACTATTGCAGACCTTTTGAAATTCAACTGGTACTTGAATATGAAACCTTTGTGTAGTAATGCGTAATGTGTAAAAAAAAATTGCATTGTAAGCATGCAAATTCTGAATGCTGCAGATTTTCCAAGTGTATAGACAGCCTAATCAGCTACTGCCATTATGTGTGAAATGGTGTACATTTTTATTTGAGTTGATAAAATGTAATTAAAATGAAGTTCGCTTCTAGAGGCACTGTACAGTTCACAAAAAAACTAAAGAATTAAAGACTGTTTCTCACTTGTTTGTCATCCTGCACTGGATTTTAGCTGTTTGTCTTTGAAGATGTGGAGCACTTGTCTCTGGGAATGCTGTGTTGGAAGTAGATTTTTGAATGAGTTTACCAACATGATCTTGATACATTTAGCTTAAATAGAGGGAGGAACAAGAGTTGGCCTTTTTTAACCAGCACATTTGCAATCTGGTTGTGTATCCCTTTCTTTATTCTGCTCCTCTTTTTCTCAGTCTTCACTTCATCAGATTAGCAGCCTGCGAAGGCCTTTTAATTTCGAGGCAAGTGCCTTTTCTTCAATCCCTTAATCCCTTTCCTCCTGAGAAGGGACTGAGTAAAGAACTTGAGGGATCCTCTGACACCTTGTTCTGAGCACTAAGAGAGTGAATGGAACAGGCTGCTGCATGTTTTTACGCTGTCAGAGTGGTAGTTGGCCCTGTTCCCAGCAGTACGCTGAAGAGAACCAACCCCAAGGTCCCTCTGGCTGTGTGACGGAATGGTCCAGAGTTAGCAAATCCTTTTGCTAAATTAAACCAGCATCTTCTTGGTAGGCCACAGATGTCTATTCTCATGTAAATGCAGAGAATTGCCACCCCTCCCCCTCTTTTCCTTCTCTTTTCATCCCTTCATAAAGACTGCTCATGTCTTTTCCAGGGGCATCCAAAGAGCAGAAGATAAATGAACACACACACTCCACTGTCTTTCTGTCTCTCTGCCTCATCGTTTTTTGCATTGAAATGAAGGAGCTGCAGTCAGTCTGCGAGGGTAATTGCTATAGGCTTCATTTCTTACTCTTTCTCTGCACACTTGTCTCCTGTCCTCCCTGCCCCCAGTTCCTTACAGTTGTCCCTGTTGTGCAGGTTCTGCTGGCTGCAGCACACATTTTTTCCCAATCTGTGCTCTTTTTAGAATTGAGAATTACCAGTCCTCTGGTCACTCCAGATTAGTCACTATTGTAAAGACATGCAGGTTTCACAAGGAAAACGTGTAGCTGCAACAGGTTGTATGCAGGTTTGTAGAAGCAGTACGGAGCATAAACAAGGTGGTTATTGAAGTATAAAACCGTATTCCTGATCTAGAGACTTGTGTGTTTGTTGAAATGGTTTGAGTGGAGATATAGATGTATTCTAATGATCTGTAGACAAGCCTGTAAGTGCAAAATGTAGGCCTCGGAAGACGCCTGGATGTTGAAAGAAAAAATGCACTTTAGATTTTTTTTATTGGCAAGCTGTCCGTGTTGTGAACACTGAGATTGCTGAGCTAAGCTTCTTGTAGGGGTTTATTGAAAACGTGTTGGAACATATCTAGAGAAAGCAAGAAAATGAGAGCGCGAGAAGAGATGTTTTGCTCTTTCTGACATAACTGAAAGCATGAGTAGAGAGCTTGTGTACTGGATGATCTGTCGCTTTCGGGCCATTGTGTAAATCCTCAGCTCTGCTTGACCTTCGACCAGACTTTGGAATGTCTTCTCAGATTTGGTATTGCTTCCCGTGAGGGGCTGAGCATAAAGTCATACAGGTAGACAACTTTGATAGCGAATATATTGAATGTATGCAGCTTGTTCTGATTTTGATGGGGCGGTTGTATTGTAACAGTTAGGGAGCTGTCCCTGTGACCTAAGGGTCACTGGCACAAATCCCAAACCGGTACAAGTGCCACTGAGGTACCCATGAGTGAAATACTGCCCCCAAGTATTGCTCCCCGGATGCTGCTAACATCAGCTGCCCTCTGCTCCTACATGGATGGGTTAAAGGCAGAGGTCACATTTCGTTTTCATGTGCCGTGTTGTATTCACAGTGACACATAATCTTTCAGTTTCATGCAGTAAATTACTGCATTCCGACTAATTCTCTCATTTTGAAGCCGCCAACATGAGACTCGTATTGCTCTTTTGCATCTCTCGCTCTCAACTTGATCTTTCTCACCAACTGCATATTAGAATGCTAAATGGTATATAGAAATGCTTTTGGTAGCACAGCATGTGAAGTATAGATGGGTGTTCTTTGAGATGCAGCTGAAGAGAAAGAACTAGCACACCTATGTCACACACACTCCCCTGCCACTCTAAATCGTGCAGTGCAAAGCCAATAGCCAAGACCGCCGAATTAAAGGTTGGGCCGTATCAGCCCTTGTGGACAGAAGCACGTGGTTTTATTATTCAGGAGCACCGTGCTATGTGTACTTTGTGAATGTTTGCAAAGCATCAAATGTTAAACAATTTTGAGACGAAGCCGAAGAAGGGCAGGAAACCCAGTGTTTTCTTCCAACCATCTTTCTCCCACAGACTTTCTCAAGCTGGAGTAGTTACCTTGTTTTCATTCATTTTCTACAGTGGTTCTGTCCAAATACATTTTTTATTTTGGTTGTTGTGATTATCTGCAAAAGAGAGCTGAGAAACCTGAGAAATTACTATTTATTTCTCTCTAAAAAAAAAAATAAAAATCACCTGATCTCTATAATTAAAAGTATCGGATCACTATTTCTTTTGTTAGGAGTTATTTTCAGCTACTAGATCCTCTCATTGCTTCAAAATAAAGATAATTATAAATGTGTGTATATGTAAATTTCATTACATTTTTGAATGTAATTAGCATGTAATTTGGTTAACAAAATGAATGAATAAATGTAATTCTTTAAATTATACATAGCACACTTTACTAGAAAATCATACCTTTACTGTAAATACAGTCAAATTAGGGCTTTTTATTATAGAAATATTGCAATATGTGGTTTGGCTGTATCGTTATATACCTTTTATATATCTTAATATTTTGAAATCGCTGAAGCACTTTTGTCATGAAGAATCAGTTTCAGAGTTTAAGTTACTTCATTACTATGTGTTGTATGTTCTATACATCTTCTAAATCCCGGGTCTTTAAGGGAGCTAGTTTTGTTTTTGCATCTTCCTGAGTCATTCTCAGTGCACCTGCACAACTCCCCTTGCTCTACAAAGCATGTCCTAAAGCTTTGGGCTGGACTGGTGAGAGTAAAAAGAAATGAAAAATGGTTAAAGTGAAGTTTACTTTAGTGTAACCTGCTCTGTGCTGGCTTATGAGTAAACCATGAGGATTGGAAGGCATTTTTGTTAACTAACGCCATTTGTAAATCAAACACATACTTGCATACTTCGCTAAGAACAGGATTAAAAAATGTTTCTTGATAAAAATTTAAATAATTTATTTCTTAGAAACTGAAATTAGTGATTCAGTCACAGGCAGCAGCGAGACATCTGGGGATGCACCTGTCAGTCACGTTGAGGCAATTTAAAGTTACCGTCTGCTTACGCTGCTGCTGTTTAGTCCATACCAGGATCACGAGTAGGAGCACTGCTCCACTCTCGCTCTGTCTCGCAGTGTATCTTGCACACACTCGTCTTTCTTGCGCTCTCTTCTCTCTCTCGTGTGTGCACGTGCTCTTTCCTCTCACTCTGTCTTGTGCGCTCTCGGTCTCTGGAATTATTAATTAATAATGAAAGCCCTGTTGTGCTTCACTTGCAAATGTGCAAGGAAAGACCATGTGAGGGACGGAAAGAATGGCTAGGGGAAGCAAAATGACTAATAGAGAACGAGAACACTTTGAATCATGGTAAAGGGAGTTCGGCAAGGCGAGCGATTTAAAGAGGGAAGATGGGTTGGCTAAAGGAAATGGAGAATGAAAAAAGCGAGAGAGGGAATGCAAAATGTAATGAGAGAGAAGGAGATTAGTGGAGGCTCCTGTTCTGTGTGGCTCTGCCTTTTTCTGTCCAGGCCTTGCTGACTCCCTTGAGGCCTGTGGATCAGTAGACATTAATCTTTCTGTTTAATGACCTACCGCTGCTCTAATGACTCCCGCATACAAACCTGTGGTTGTAGGGACGTGTGTGTGTGTGTGTGTGTGGGTGTGTGGGTGTGTGGGTGGGCGCGCGTGTGTGTGTGCGTGTGTGCCCCCATGTCCATCCCTCCCCCTCTCCCCACATTAATTGTTTTAGGGACTAGTGTGTGTATTTGACAAAGGAAGAGGTGTAAGCTTCTTTTAGTCTGCCCCTCTCAAAGTAAGGGCATTCCGCTCTTGATCTGATGAGAGATATGCTAGCATTTAGTAAGTTTAGACTTGGAGTCTGTCAACCTCTCTGTCCCATTTTTTCTCTAAATAGCTGTCTCTCGCTCAAAAAACGTCTGTGTTTTCTGTTTCTCTGCCAGAGGACCGAAACATGAGTGTTCAAAGCATCAGTTAAGCTCATAAATCTGCCAGTAACTATGTGTCCTTTCACTATGTGCTAGTAAACGCTTCCAATGCCTGTTTTACACTTTCCTACAACCTCTAGTTGCTCACTAAACTGTTTTCAGAATCGAAACCAGTAACATTATCGGGATACATCATTATTTACACATGCTGCCCCTTAACAATATTTAATATGGATGCATGCATTCATACACCAGAAATCTCGGTAAACAGGAGGTGATGTTCTTTGCATAAATACGCAATGGCTTCTAAAACTTTGTCTTAAAACTGAAAATGTTACTTTGAAAACAGATGTTCTGCTCTGCTGGCCATGCTACATTTCAGGGTAGATTTTTGTCAATTTTCTCCAAAATCACATACAGAATACACACTCATGTTTTCGCTCACAAAACTGGAGTAATCTAGACATCATGGTGTTTGATGTATCAGCTTCTGTTTATAGTATACTTCTGATACAGGGTGTAGGGAATAGGCTAGCAGCATAATGTTCAATGTAGATAATAAAAATCATGATATGGACTAGTGAAGTGAGCCTGTAGGGGTGTGAGTGTTGACAGTCCCTAAGTGATTAGGAGTCAAATTGCCTGAGGGATGACACAATTGCACATTCTGGTAGTGAAGGCCCGAATGCTTCGGTACCTTCTTCTTGACGGGAGGAGAGAGAGAGAGAACAGTTTGTGTAAGGGGTGTGACAGGTCGTCCATAATGCCGGTGGCTTTGCGCATGCAGCGTGTGGTGTAAATGTCTGTGATGGAGGGGAGAGAGGCTCAGATGATCTTCTCAGCTGACCTCAGCATGTCATGTCTTGTTACAGGCTGAGAAAATGTGCTCTCTTTAGTCTGCTATTTTATCCCCTATATATACATGTTCGTCAGGCTACTAGCTATTGACTACAAACAATTCACCAATGGTGGTTAGTAATTAGCTCCATAATCTCCCACATGAAATCAAAGACAAAAGTCCCTACAGTGATTAGCCCTAAAGTGGACACAAGCATTCTTGGACTCTAGTCCACAGTAAGGTGGAGGTTTTTGATCTATGTCTGCTGCTGTTTTTGTCTGAGGTTTGTAAGCAACCATCAAGCAATCATCCGGCTAGCCATGTAGTAAGAGGTCTGGAGGATGATTTGTAAACTATGATGTTGACTACCTTTTCACCAGGAAAATCGGTCAAGCTTTAGAAAAATAAATTTTTCTTTTTATCTGGACCACATCTATTGTGGTTAAATGTTCAGACACCACCTTCAATGTGCAGGTTCATCTTACCTTTTTATTTACTTGCTTTCCCCCATTTCATATTTGCACATATAATACTCCATCTGAACTTCACAAGTCATAATAGTCAAGTGATTACAGAAGTAAGGCCATTGCCAAATTCACTTTGTCAACAAAATTCCTTTGTTGTTCCTTAACAATTGTTGCTTTTGCATCAACAAATAGCCCTACCTGATTTGCCATGTTTGGATTTAAGAAGCAGCCATGTATGTTTTTATTTCAAATATTAAGCTTAAAAAGTTGTAATTTTACCCATTGCTCTCCTTGATGATCTTTTACTTTTGAACTTTGCATATTGGCCATGGTGTTGTAATAAAAGTCTGACAAAGAAAATAACTAGTAATATATTCGCCAATGATGCCTTGCTTCACATCATTGAGAAAACTTAGGGTTATAAAAAGGAAATGCTGATTCACAATAACTTTTAAGCATATTTGCATAGGTTTTATTTAATGGTGTGACGTGAAAAAAGATTAGGACATCATATTTTATCATATACTCATATTTTATACTGGAGAAAAGAGGAATGGTTAAAGCTTATAGTAGATTGATTTGAGTGGATACAGTAACTGTATTGGGAGTCTTTTCAAATTGTTTCTTTTTAAAGCCTGTTTTGTCCCGGTTTACATTCCTATCTCTGCTTCAGTGTAGTTCACTCAATGTGTTAGAGCGGGAGGAAGGCAGAAGTTGCGCCCACTTTATTGTGGTGGGTGTTATCTTAACTTTTCAAATACTTCCTGTGATAACTGTGCTGTCATTTGCTGTCTGCAATGTGTTTCTGCCCTCCTCAGTAACAGCAAGTATTTGTTATGAGTAAGAAGAAACAGCTAGATGGTTTTCTTGCTAGAACTTGCTGTTCCTGAATAGCCTCATTCATAAGTTTAGTAATTGTTGCAAGATTGTTAAAATGCGTTTTGCATTCTGCTACGAAAAGACAAAGCCTTAAATTAATTCCATGTGAAAAATGTGAACTGAAGCCCTTCAGAAAATGGAAACGTGCTCTGATCAGACGAGTCAAAGTTTGTTTGTTTTTAAGAACATGGACATGGTTCTATGTTTGACAGACAAAATGAATCATCCAGATTCTAATCAGTGAAAGGTGCAAATGCAAACCTCTGTTATACTATGAGGGTGCATCAGTGTCTTCAGCATGGTTTGTAAAGGTGCCAATGATGTGGTGTGTATTAAGATCTTTGAGAGACATATGCTGCTGTCAAGTTAATGTATTTTCCCAGGACGTCCATGTGTATTTCTGCAAGACAATGCAAGGCCTCATTCTGCACAAGCTGCATTGTGTGCTTGACTGGCCTGTCAGCAGTTCGGGTCTGTGTCCTATTGAAAGTTTATGGTGTATCACAAAGAGGAGAATTTGACAGCAGTGACTATGGGCTGTTGAGCAGTTGAAATCTTGTATCAAGCAAAGAATGTTCCCAAATGATTAAAAAGGGTAATTAGATGGAAATGTGGTGTAACACACCGTTAAACATGCTTTTGTCCCAGTGTTTCCAAGTGTATTGCAGACTTTTGATTAAATATGGCATGTCTTTGACTTGTGCACAATGTTTATGGTGACCTAAGAGCTAGTGATGTTTTACAAATAGTGATTTAAATTCAATAAAAATAAATTCAAGCTAAACTAATTATGCCCTTAGTAATATTTTCAGTGTTCTTTGAGTACTTTGAGGTTCTTAAGTTATTTATATAAATATGAAGACTATATCTGCATATTGTGGATACCATAATATTGTGACGTTGTGATGTAATTATCCTGATAATGGTCATATTCCCCACCTGTATTAATGATGCACAATTTTACTCTTTAATTATTTATATGTTTTAAACTTTTTTTCCTGTCTACTTAAACTTCCTAGCTAGGACACGATCAGTCATCTGTCTAACTGAGAGAGAGCGAGCACTTGCTTCGTCATATTCTTTTTAAACATTTTTTTTCTCTCCATGGTTTTGCCTGATGTGCAGTTTTCTGTTTGTGATATTTAAATGCTGTAATAGATTTTCTGTAGTGGGGCATTTCCTAATATATGGCACATTTCATGTACATATCGGCCTTTATGTAAGAGATTATTGTGCATCCTAGGTTTTCACTGCTGCTTGTGAAGTAGCCATGTGCTTTTGGCTATCATGTATATTTGTGTGCATGTTGGTATTGTGGATGATGGATCCTGTAGGGTGCTGTGCAGTGCAGAGACATGTTTGAAAGAAGCTTTAGCTCTGGCAGGTCTAAGCACTGACTCCTAATGAGATTACTGAAGCATGGAGGCCACAGTCGAACGTGAGCCAGAACCACACCAACAGCTGTTATTAATGCACTCTGCAAGAAGCTCTGGTTGCAACTCCCTCAACCAAAAGAAGCCTTCACGTGCACATTTGCTCACAAATGTAAACGTAGAGCATTAACACACAAGTTGGCTTATTTTAAAAACATTTGAATGTGTTTGTTGTATTTGTGGTATAGCTAAAAACATTATGTAAGTGTTGTGATTATGTGGGAGCATCCTAGCTGCAAGTGGTACAGCTAAAGAATAATTTTTTGGATTTATTTAGCCAATAGCTCAGTCGCAGCACAGCAAAGCACAAAGGCTTCTGTGTTCAGATGATGTTCGATGTTCTGTTTTAAGCTTTTATATTGTCTAAAGCAGGCAATTTATATGAGTGGGATTAAAGAGTGTACATAACACTGTATTGTAGGACTCAACATTAAAGATTACCTCGCTTCCCTTGGCAAGGAAAAAGCTTTGTCAGGACAACAGTGCTGAAAATCACTTGCCCAATTGGGCATACAGATATAAGCACTTGAAAGTTGCCTTCATTCGCCTTAGAATTCAAGTGCCACCATGCCATGGCAAAAATGTAGTTAACATTTAATGTTACATCAGGCAGCAATTTTTAATGTTATGGCTGATCAGTTTTTGATGGTTTATGCCAACTCAATCAAATTGTCACAATACTTACTTTATGGTTAATGATGTGGTTAAATGTCTGTTGGCAATTAAATAATTAAGCAGTACCGGCCTAGTGAACAGAAGAGGTACCTTTTGTGCAAGGTACCACCCTGCTTTTTTTTCTTAATGTTGAAAATATATAACAAAAGGAGCTTCTAAAAATAAAAACAGGGATCTAAAAAAACAAAAACCAACTGCAGTGTTAGTCATTTTCTATTAAAGAATTTAATCTATATAACTATAGTTGTATATATTGTTGTGGGCAGTGGTGGCAGTGGTTAGGACGCTGCCTTTGGGATCTGAAGGTTGCAGGTTCGAGTTCCAGCCCGGGCACCACTGAGGTACCCTTGAGCAAGGTACCTTCCCACTACACTGCTTCCCAGGTGCTGTTGATAGCTGCCTGCTGCTCCACGTGTGCACGTGCGATGGGTTAAATGTAGAGGTTGCATTTCGGTGCTTGAGTGTGTTCACAATGACAGTCACTTTCGCTTCCTTAATGTAGCTAAGGGCTTATCCAAAGAACTCCCCACATAGCTAAAGTTTTACAAGCTCACCCATTCCATTGAAAGTGTGCACAAAGAGAGAGCACAGAATAGAAGTGTTTGCACCTTATTTTCCATGCTGAAGGATACTACTGACTCTTTGTTGAGTGTAGTTGAGGGTCTGAGACTAGTTGGAGTGATATAGGTTAATAAATGTCCCTATAAATCAATACAAATTGGAGTTAACTCAAGTCATCAATACTGAATAAGATTGTTTTTTTTATTCACAGTGGAATGTGAACTTTGCTGTATGTTGTGTAAAACAGTGAAAATGCTAATAAACAAAGATTTAAAAATTTACCTAGATGAACAGAAATCCTGACTATCTAGACTTCTTTTCTCTCTTCTTGGTGTCAGATGAACAGCCTGGTTCTTTTGAGAACATCCAGATTGCACACAGCTTTATTATGACACGTAAATACAATGTTTATTGTTTAAACTTTAGGCTTTACATTACACAACCTGTGGCCTGCACCTGATTCTCACCCCACTTTCTTCTGGTTGCAGATTTTGCACACTGTCTTTATTTTTGTCATTTTTTCTCTTCTATTTTTACGTTCTTATGACTAATGTGTCCTAAAGTTCTGCACATTTGTTGCAGTTCTGTTAATATGCATGTTTGTGCGTGTTTGGCAGGTGAGGATGACGGCGTGTGGGAGAGTGGCCTTTCTTATGAGTGTCGTACACTGCTCTTCAAAGCCATCCACAACCTGCTGGAACGCTGCCTCATGAATCGCAGCTTTGTGCGCATTGGCAAGTGGTTCGTCAAGCCTTACGAGAAGGATGAGAAGCCCATTAACAAAAGGTAAGATGGCTTACTTAAATTGATATACTGAATGCTAATATCAGTAAGAGTTAGTCCCTTGTAAGGCTGAATCTGAATTTGAATCTTTTTCACAGTGTAAAAAACTGTGGTTTTAGGTTGTGAAATACATGAAGTGCTTTGATTTGTTACTTTTTTGAAACACTTGGCAGCTTTTATTAGCATCACTAATGACAAGAGGACTGTGTTATTGGACTCTGTTCCATTGAGGTATTGCACTATTTTTGTCTGTGGTAATGAGATTAGAAGAGAAACAGGGAGATGATGAAGTGAATTCTGGATCTTCAAGTCTGTTACATTTACATTTATTCATTTGGCTGACGCTTTTATCCGAAGCGACTTCCGAGACACAGGAAACAATCAAGAATTAGAACTGCACAGGGCAACACTGAAGTGATTGCTACAAAGTCCAACACATTACTTTACAATAAATGCAAATGTCAAGTGCTACAGTAAGAACGAAGATGAACATTACTATCTGGGGGACATTTACTTAGTTATCAGGTAGTAATAGTTTGTACGTGACCAAGAGGCTTATGTGCTGAGGTGGATGTGGAACAGTTGAGTCTTGAGATGCTTCTTAAATGTGGAGAGAGACTCTAGTGTCTAGTGTCACTGGGCAGCTCATTTCACCATTGAGAAATAATGAAGGAGAAGACTGGAGTGGTGTTTGATCCCATGTGGGGATGGAATCTCCATGCGTTGTTCGCTGAGCTGAGTGATCTGGTGGGTGTGTACTACTGAATCATTGTTGCTATGTAGCTGGGAGCTGATCCATTGATGATCTTGTAGGGGAGCATCAAGGACTTGAACTTGATTCGTGCCAAGATGGAAAGCCAATGCAGAGAGTAAAGCAGCGGTGTCATGTGGGCGTGTTTCGACTGGGTGAAGATGAGCCGAGCTGCTGCATTCTGAATCCTCTGTAGTGGCTTAATTGAGGCTGCAGACCGGCCAGCAACAAGTTACAGTAGTCGAGAAGTTACAATAGTTGAGAGGTCTGTTGCACTGTAGTATTTTAAATAACCATGGTGATGTTGGTGCCCATCTTTTGTTTATTGGTCAGAGGTCATCTTGTTATTAATTTACTTTTGAAGTGAGACTCAATTCTTCATTTCATAGTTTGGGTGTGTCATTTTTTTTGAAGTGTTTTAATGTTGAAATCTCAATTTGAAACTGCAGTGAATTTTATGAAGGATTAATATCAGTGAATTAAAGAATAACAACAAGCACGTGAAGTGTCCGTAGATGAGTTTGACCAATAAGAAGTTATCAAAAGTGTTTGCTGTGTATCTTTTTGGTTGGGGAAGCTGTTTTGTTTAGCTTTACTCTCTTAAAAATGGCACCAAAGCTCATTTCACACAGTATTGTTAATGGTAACCAGATGTAAAAGGCATTAAAATTAATTTGCAGACCATAAACTTAACAAATAAGCAATACACATTTCGTTTAACTGCCCAGCCCAAGGCTGTGAATAGAGTTCACAATTTATTCTATTATTGGTAGATCATGAGTTCAGTCCCTGGCAATGCCAAAGCCAGCATGGCTGGAAGTGCTCAATTGAACTGCCCCTCTCTGGCTAAGTTGGTTGACCTTTTATGAAGACGACAGAATATTACAGAAAATAGGTTTTATTGACAACCATCTCATAGTCCCCAAGTTGAGAATTGTTTTGTACCTGTAGTGCTTTTAGGAATGCGTTCTTTATGCTGGATTTATGAAACATAAAAATTACTTTTAGGCTTGATGGTTGCAAAAAAAACAGGTAGGCAACGTAACTGCAGCAAAGTGTGTTAAGGTTTACAATATATTTGCATGTGTAAAATTATTTCTTATCCTACTTGTCAGCATAGCTAGGCAGTGATGTCCCCCAGCTAAGCTGACAGCAATAGGTGATCTCAGCAGCTCAGTAAAGAGGGCTGCTTCTTTATCACTGTCAAAGGGCAGCTTTATCTCTTAACTGCTTTCAGTAATAAAGTGGGTTAGATCTGAACTTGAGCAAAAGGGTACCCATGCATGCTGAGAATATTGCTTGTGTCCAGGTTAATGCAGTCAGCCGTACAGTTTTTCTTTTTTGCTGTCAGCAGCTATACTCTTTGTTAAGAAGGGAAATGTATGAATAATGGAAAACAACCTCTAGTCACTCACATAACAGGTCACTTACATGCCTTTAGTTACTTGTCTTTCTAAATGGGGTGAATCAGCTATTTGGTAACACAATGCACACCCCAAACACTCACCACCACCTGTGGTGTGCTCATTAGTTTGAGGTACAGCTGATTTGTAGGTGCTTATTTTGATTTATGTGGAAAAAGCTTAGAATATGGTCACCTTTGTTTGTATTTGAACTGAGTCAGTGTTGAACTCCAAGTGAGAGGTATTGCTCTTCATTCATATTTTGCTGTTATTCATATTGTTCTTCTTTTCAACTTCACTAAATACTTCTGCACCACACACTTGCGGTGTGATGCAGACAGAAAGCATCCAGACACCTATGCACTCACCAAGGTCAATAAAATTCTTTGTTTTCCTTTTTCTTCTGGCTGCAGTGCAAACTGTATATACTGTTTAATGTGTGTTTTGGAAATCTGTACTTTAACAACTATGCATGTATCTGATCCTGGTCAGTAATCTTTATAAGAAGGAAGAAAAACAAGGAGGCTTGAACTGAATCAGCCAAGCTTTGAGTTACTTAGTTGTTTGTTGTTAACTACACTTGATTTTTAATTATTTTTGATGTGCTGGAATTCATAAGTAGCTTGTGTATGTTTTTCACCATAGAAGTGTTTCGATCTTTTAAGGGCAACTGTAAAGCAGGGAACTTGGTACTGACCAACATAGACAGTATAATTAATTTTAGGTGAATAATAGATCTTTGTATTAGGTGGTGAAGCCGCTTAACAATACACACATTTCTGTTTATTAGAGAAGTTTTTCGTTCCAATCGCACATAACCTTGTCCGTTGTTGGGAACTGACTTCACATATGCAAGAAATTATGGTATATAGGTATATAAATAGAACCACCTTTATTGGAGAAATAATGTTTTGCAATATGTTATGAAAGGTAACAGAAATCAAAACATTGGGTAACTCCACACCCAGTGCTAAAACGATATTAATAAGATATAATGGTCTGTTTAGCAATAATCGTTCTTTTGTTTGAAAAGTGTGACAGTTGAGAACTGTCCGCTATATTAACAGTTTAAGAAATTGTTGATATCCATTATTGGGGCATTAGTATTGGTCATAAATCTTTCATATTGGTCAAGCCCAAGTCTGGACACGTTTCTTGTTCCTCATTTCTGTTTATTTCTTTTTTCTAACTCTTGACCCCAGTATGCTGCTATGGTTGGTAAGGTGTTTTCTGGGTCAGTATGTAACTCGCCCTCAGTCTCATACCCCTGTGCTGGCTTTGGAAAGGATTAGTGTGGTAAACCTGTTAGTGTTGTGCATGGTGTCTCCACCACTGCTTAATGTGACGCTTACCCACTACTGCCAAACCAGAAGGATATCCACTTACAATTAAGACCATCCAATATCAACTTCAGAAAAACTAGCTTCCAGGTTTTACAAACAGTACAGAGTTTAGCCCTGCTGATTATATTGTTGAGTAGGAAAAAGTGGTGCATAGATGCGAGTATGGCTGTGTCTGCATTTTGTCAGTTCTCTCATGTGGTGCCCATTTTTGATCAGTAACCCTAATCCTCTGCTCACACTGAAGGTGACAAGTCACAAAGCAGCCAAAAGTCATTCGTTTTCAGTGGTCCCTGGCTGACGCTGAGCAACTGATTTGCATGTTAAACTATTCTTAACCTTCGTCTCCTGGGACAGAATTGCCGTGACTCAGCAACAGAAAGTTGAAAAAAATTTAATTGCGGATGATCTCATGTTGTCTCATCCTGCAACATACCTCTATTAGAATATTTGTTTTCATTTCTGGTGGTGTTTGCTGCATCTTAAACCACTTATGTAATGGTTGTGACCTTTTTATGGACATGCATCTGGTTTTTGAGTTCTTATGACTTATGATTAGATTGGGAAAATCGAAAAACACATTTTTGACCCATTTCCTCAAAACTACACTAGTGATGCCCATAAGCTAGCTGCAAGTGGTAGCTACTAGGGGGCTATTGGGCTGAGCACATGGTAACTCCAAGTATTTGGAATCGCCTGCAAGTATTCGGAATGCTTATGTCACTGTTCTCATACAGGACACGCACTGCTTGCCTTCACTCCCAGTCTCACATGATCTCCTGCTCTATCTCACCCTCTTGCACTTGACATATGAGATGATAAATCGGTGTAGAGAGGCAGCAGTTAGATGAGGAACATCCTGGGATCCTGTTACTGAAGTTAATGTGGCCTGTGTGTATGTGTGGAGAGCCAGCCGTGCTCATTTATGGCCAGAAGAGCAAGAGGCCTGGCTGAAGGGCAGATGCATATGTGGAAGGCATAGAAATGCTGCACTTTGCAAGATCCTCTAACAGAAATCCTCTATAGTATTACTCACGTCCTATTATATTTTTGGAGCGTGGTTATAATGCAGCAAATGTGTATGAGATGTTATTAAACTGTTGTTACTTTTCTACACCTGTACTTATTTTAATCATTTAAGAGGGAAATGATATGTTTGCCCACAATGGGTGCCAAGAATAGGCCATGGATGTGGTCATTATGAGGTGAATGGCCCCTTCCTTCACTGGGTGGCAGCTGAAAGCAGAGGTGTGTGTGTTTGTGTGAGATGTTACTGTTAAGTAGGACAGCACAGGATCAGGCTAGACAGCCAGCAAACTGCAGCTACAGTGCTAAATTTATACTGCCTAAAACCTCACCTATGTGTGCAAACAAATACTTTAACCTGCCCACTGATAAATGTGGAAAGATTCTGACTTTATTATTCATGTTTTTGTTTTTTTGATTTTTACATTTATGTATGTCTGATATAACTATTTTCATAAGTCTAACTATGATCATGATATATCAAGGGTTGCAAAATTCTGGGAATTTTGGAAACTTTTTATGGGAATAGACCAGAAGTTTTCAAAGTTGGGACCATTAAATATTGTTGGTTGGAAATCTATTGTACCGTAATCCTGGCTAAAACATTCAGATTTAAAGCTAATACAGTTGAGAGTCTATGCTATTCCTCGATCACGGGCACATACAGACACATACCATACTACGTAATGCAGGGCTTTCGAGGCCACACCCCCTACATGCACTGCATTCATCCATCACATGCACAATAATTTCTAGAATTCTGAACTACTACGTTTTGATGATATTATGAGGTAGGTAATAATTGATCTATGGTGTTAGTTTAACTAGCAACTATTAAATCAAAATGTACTCATACAGTAGCTAACTGATAAACCAGATATGCTAAATGTATGCTAGGTAGTTCTATGCAGCTGGCTCCCACCTTATGTTGCCATCCAGTGTGTACTAGAAGAGATTTTTCAATGTTCTCCGACCAGCATACATTCCCCCAACCAGGCATGCATCTAGTCATTTGTTGGATAAAGAGTCAAGCGAACCACTGACAATGCAGACTGCATTTTAGTCATCTCTGATGAGTGTTCAAATGTTTGTGGCCAAGGAATTATAAACGACATTGTCACCACCCCTCAACCTGTATTCTTCAAGAGCGCAGACTCCAAGCACAACAAACGCACAGACTCCTACATTGCTGATGAGCTGAAAGTGACTGTCATTGTGAACACACTCAAGCATCACAACAAAATGTGACCTCTGCATTTAACCCATCACACGTGTACACGTGGAGCAGCGGGCAGCTACCAACAGCGTCCGGGGAGCAGTATAGTGGGACAGTACCTTGCTCAAGGGTACCTCAGTAGTGCCCGGCCCGGGACTCAAACCTGCGACCAGGCAGTGTCCTAACCACTAGGCCACCACTGCCCAGAAGCAGTCACTGAGTTTTTACACTCGTTACTGAAAGTGCTGCAAACATGAAGATGGCCTGGACACAAGAGGAGGAAACCTACCCTCAAATAATAACCATTAACTGTGCTGCCCACCCTTAATAATCTCCAATTTGTAATATTTCCAAAATTCCCGAGATAAAGTTCCCATGGAAAGTTTCTGGAAATTTACTGGAAATATTCTACCCATTTGCAACCCTAATCATATTAGTACTCCTGTATACATACATGTGTTTTTTGTTTTTTTTATTAAATAAAATGCAGTAAAAACTAGAATGAGCAATTTGTTGACTTTCTCTTTTATTCATCTTTTAAAAGTTAAAAGTTTTTACCAATCAACTTAAATGTATTTTGTGAATATAATCAAATGTAGAATTTGATGCCTGAAAAACACACAAAAAGTTGGGAAAAAGGCCTGTTTACCATGGCATTGCAGTACCTTTCCTGTTAATTACACTGTTTAATTATTTGGGAACTGAGAAGACTGAGGAAACTGTTATAGTTCAAAGTGGAATTTTTGCTCATTCTTGCTTGATGCAAGACTTAAACTGCTACACCATTTGTGGTGGCCGTTGCCTGATTCTCCTCTTCATGAAGCTCCATACTTTTTCAATAGGAGACAGATCTGGTCCATCTGGAGTAAGCTTGTATCCAGAGAATTCTGTGCTGTTTCCATAAAGAAATGAAGGTTGGCTTTCTCTTTGTGTAATAGAGTTTTAGGTTGCATTTATTTTGAAGCAACAGCAGGCAGTTAAGTAACCGTAGTTTTCCAAAGTCCTCTCAAGTTGCTATATTTATCACAGTAGGAGTAGTTTGTCATGCAGTGCCTTCTAAGGGCTCAAAGGTTTCTACATTTTACACTTACATTTATTCACACTTCTTATTATTTTACCCAAAGTGAATTCCAAGACAGAGGAGCAATGGATTGTTTAAGAACGTTAGCCTACATGGACATACCATTGAAATTTCATGACTATCGGTCAAGGTTAAGCCTGCCAAATGCTTGCTGAAACCTAATTGGCTAATGGTGGCCATAAATTAAGAGCGATCAATTAGCCCATGTGTTACCACTTACAACCTGTCACAAAGAAGCAGTATGCCAAACATCAACTCCATCGCATGTATGTGATGCTGAGAAACAAACATGTAGCATGTATAGCGCCACCTAGTGATGTAATTGCGCCAAAATTGATATGCCTCATCAGAATCATGTCCAGCATTAAACCTGTCAAATGTCATTGTTTGGCCAAAGCATTGAGGAGTTACACTAACTAAAATAAGACTTGTTCCCGGAAGGACTAATTAGCATATGGCAGCCATCTTGTTTACAAATCTCAACATGTTTGTTATAAATATTAAGGTACTGCTGAAATGATTGAAACCAATTATGTGAAGATTTGGCAAAAACTCACAGACTAGATCGCAAAACTAGGTTTTGCATATTATGCTAATTAGCAAAAGGTCATCTAACTTCATGGTCCAATTGACAAAATTAGTTTGTCTTGACCCAAGGAATCATTCAGAAAAAAACTGCATGTTTGGCAACCTTAATGATTTAGGGGTTACAAGACCAAACACTTTGGCCTTCGCTACAGGGCCCCCTTGAGGCCAATTTGGTCCATGTCTTGCACGTGAGTAACAGGAGGGACTACTACCTATAGGCCAAGTGTGATGTCTCTACAACTTCCGGTTTGTTCTGGGCGCTTTGTTTTACATCAGAATTAAAATCCTAACAAAAACCCAATTTTCCCAGTTACTGTCTGGGAGACGTTCTCTAGGCAGTTATCAGGTAGCAATAGTTCGTACGTGACTGATAGGCTTATGTGCTAAGGTGGGTGCGGAACAGTTTAGTCTTGAGAAACTGGAATATGGGGAGACTGCAGTTCTAATGTAGCTGGGCAGCTCATTCCACCATTAAGGAATAATGAAGGAGAGGAGTCTGGAGTGGTCTTTGATCCCACATGGGGATGGAATCTCCGGTCACTGTTCCCTCGCTGATTTGAGTGATCTGGTGGGTGTGTAGGACTGGATCAGTGTTTCCATGTAGCTGCGAGCTGAACCATTGATGATCTCATAGGCGAGCATTAAGGACTTGATTTTGATTCGTGTCATGATGGGACAACCCATGCAGGGAGCCGAAAAGTGGCATCACGTGAGCGAGTCTGGTTGATGATCAGCTGAGCTGCTGCATTTTGAATCATTTGCGGTGGCTAGTCCTATAAAAGGTGTGTCCAGCTCCAGTCCTGGAGGGCTGGTGTCCATCACAGTTTGACTTCTCAAACACACCTGGTTCAGCTCACATTTTAATTGCCAGTTATCGTGAGTATGTTTCAAGAGTGAAGATCCCAAATTGTGCTCAACACCACTCAACCCCTTTCTTGGGGAATACCTAAATCTTTACAATATTATGTACTGTAGATGAAGTAACACCTCAGTTCTTTGTAATGTGGTGAGAAATGTCCTTTTTGAACTGACTCTTGTATCAACGTTTGGCACAAAACTTTTGCAGGTGGTGGATGCTCCTTTTTAATCCATTTATGATCCCCTGATCGGTTTCCAGCTCACCTGCTTATTGTGGAATGTTTCAAATCAGAATAACTTGAGCAGTCTGTAAACTTTTCACTCTTATTTTGCTGCATTTCAACTTTTTTTACAATGTTGCAGGAGTCACAGAATCTCAAGTGCTCTTATTTAATTCATTGGCAGATGCAGCCAAGTGGTCTCTCTAGCAACAGTAATTCCTTAGAGATTTGTGATGAGGAGAGCTGTGTGTGTATATGTATCATGTTGCTGAAGAGAACCTGAATGCAGTGTACGTTTGACCGTTACTGAGCTCTATTGGCAATTTTGCCCTCGTCCCTGCCCATTGAATTCCTTATAGGCCTTTTTGTATATAATATTGAATGCTTGTGCAGCTTGAACATCATTGTTGTACTACAGTACATTTTCCATTTTCATCAGAACATCTGCTAGACATCAGTGTAAGCCAACCCACACATTCCACGTCAAAGAAAGCAGATAGGCTCTACACCTCTTTTATTACACACACAAAGAAACAAGTTCAGCCCTGTTTTCCTCCCACATATGTTAACGCTGCTTGTTCCCACATTGCAAACCCAAAACTGAAACCTTGCTGTAATTCTCAAAGCTCGGCCGCAGCTGTCCCCTCCTACCCTTGCTCGGATAAACAAACCTGCATAGAAAATTCAGGAAAATTCATCTTTGTGTTGTCCCACCAGCCTCCACCCTGTTCTGTGACTGTGACTCTTCTCTGGTCCAACTCTGCACTACAACACACACACACACACACACCCCCCCGCCCACCACAACCACCCAATGGACATAGAATTCCTCACATTCCAAAGCCTCTCTTGACATCCTTATTTCCCATCTCTTCTCTCTCTCGTTTGTGTGTGCCCTCTCTTTATTGCTCTCTCACTTACGCACGAATCTGCCATCATCCACAAAATTCCTCTTAAGGTCACTTATAAGTGCTGTACCCTATTCATCCTAAAACATTTCTCTTCTTATGTTCCTTTCCTGATTCCTCTTTGCCACTTCTCTAGTATTCCTCCCCACCCCACCATAATCAGCATCCACTGGACTATGTGATTATGCTGTTTCTTTTTTGTTTTTTTTGTCTGCATGTTCTATTCTATTTGTATTGACTTGGAAATACAGGAGACATGATCAGATATCAATAAGTAAATTGTTGGAAGGTACATGTATGTTATGCATGTATAAATGATACATGTATGTTGCTTGTTTTTTAAGTCAGTGATGCTTGAGTTCATGCTCTTTTTGTTTGTTTGTTAGTCATAAGTCTAAACCCGATTTGAGCATAATCAAAATCTGACCGGATATTGAAAATATGAAAAGGCTTGAGAATGTTTAATGCCATGTTTTTAAAATGTATATTCGCCATTTTTTTCATGGTCCGATTGATCTGCCTGGTCTTCAGTGAATCCCTTCAGGTGTGAATCAACCTGTGCATTACTAATCTCAGGCCTTTGTTTTTACATCTTGGCGAGACAGAATGAAATGTATTATTGTGCAAAATTTCATTACTCTTATAAAGGGTTATCTTATTATTGTGTTGCAGATGGTCAGTGTTATAGAAGTACTGACCATTTCCATGAAGCTCAGGAAAGAATACAGCTTTTTTAATTACGCCGAGAACATTACTGCTTCTCTTTATTTATGATTTAGTGCAGTGTAGTGAGCAACATATTGAATACAAATGCATTGTGGTCATATATTTTCTCCAACATGACACGACAAAAAAAGTAAAGTGTAATATCCTTGGGTTTATTTTGACCCAGCTATACTGTAGATCAGATTTTGAACTTAGACTGTCAGCCAGTCATAGGAGGCCATAGCCACTCCTGGGTAGTCTATCAACATATTTAATATGCACAAACAGAAAGGTCTTCCAAATTAAATTACAGGTAGCTCTCGTAAAGTGGGAATAAATATTTTTCTCTACCTCCTTGAAGCCCTTGGTAATGGGAGCTGGCAGCTAGTTTCTTGTCCGGCCATTAGGTGCTGGTTGCAAGCCTTAGACAGACCACAAGGTGGTCATCTTTCATCAAGGATGTGTCTTTTCATGTGAGAGGACATACACATACACAGAGATTTTGATTTCAAGGTGCATCATCTCGGGTTTGGGCACTTTTGCACTCTTCATTCATGCCAGGTGTTGCCCTGTTTCTGGAGGCGATGAAGTCCGCATCAGTAACACCAAATGGAAAAAACAGAGCTGGCAACAGGCTTGATGGATGCAGTCAGTAAAGGAGCTCTGAACTTGTTACACATAACTTGCGCGATATCTATACACACCGCCTCCTCAGCAAGTTTTTATTATCTGTATATATATGTGTGTGTGTGTGTGTGTGTGTGTGTGTGTGTGTGTGTGTGTGTGTGTGTGTGTGTGTGTGTGTGT
>JBBPDA010142125.1:0-18592 GCA_037974385.1 Arnoldichthys spilopterus
GTTATTTTTGTGACCATTTTGAGTTTTTCTTTCATTGACTGAAGGGTACCAACAATTTTGTCCATGTGTGTATATTATGTGTGTGTGTGTGTGTGTGTGTGTGTGTGTGTGTAAATGTATATAAATAAAAATACAATTATTTTTTTTATTACGCCCTTATTTTTATTTTATCTCATTTATTTGAGGTTATTGTAGTGCTGCTGTATTATCTCTGCTTGATATTGTTGTGTGTATTGTGTGTTTATCTGTATGTAAGCTGCTGAAACGCCACCGTTTCCTCTCCGGGGGATTAATAATCTCCGTTCGCTCTGTTTTCTCCGCAGACCTGAGATCTAACCATGCTGAAGTGGTTTTCCCCTGATGAGGCTGGCGCAGCGCAGGGGGTGAGTGCACTATTAAATATGTATTTTAGTGTGTAGCACACGCTCATTAAATGTCCAATTGTTTAGTCTGTTACCTGATATTCATACGACACCGGGCTCTAACCAGCAGCCGTCCTCTCGAGCTCTGACAGTGTGTCGTACGGTGCCGGAACCTGCATGAGCAGGAGGGAAAATACTTGGTTGATTTTAAGCAGAAATTCTCCTTTAATGCTGGTGTTGCTTGTTTGGTGCTCTGAGGTGAGCAGGCCGGTGTATTTGCAGCAGCTGCCCGTGCCGTTGGTCTGCCGTGCCTCGCCCTGCTGTGCTCAGTGGGCCGTGCTTTGAGGCAAGCTGATGAGACAGATGGGTTTAAGGCAGTATGGAGGGATTATACAGGGAGAGTGCTGATGTCACTGCTTTGGCTGGGTTATCGTGACCCAGTGAAGGCCGACTGCTTCCTGCGCTTCCTCCCCACACTGCTGTGTGTTTTTACACTGATAACATTGCTGTACACTGTTGTGCTGCTTACAGTTACAGTTAATAGATTCGCACAACTTGCAGTTTTCATGCAGCAATAGAAGTCAATGGAGCCTTGAAGGTTAATGCGACAATTCACACACCCAACTTCTGCTGATGACCCGCAAACCCCTCTGTGTGAACGTGGGCGGAGCTGGAACACACTGTTCCTACAGGCTCTGCTGCATTATTAGCACAGTGCTGTAGAGCAGGAAGTAGTACTGTATATCACTGTCACAATGGGAAGGAAAAGACCAGAACACAGAGTGAGATCATGAGCCCAAACAGTAGAAGAGAAGAACTCAGCAGTAGATTCAGTTCATAGAAGAGCAGCACAGTCTCCAGACTTCAGCTCCATCCAGCTTGTTATAGTATGTGCTGTAATTCGGAGTTTGGTTGTGTGTAATTCAACTACAGCCCACCACGATTTAGTATGAGCTGTAATATTGAAATGATCCGATCACCCAAAGCACATTTTCAGGGCCTAGTGGACTCTCTTTGTGGTTTCTGTTACAGTTTGACTCCGTTACCTATAAACAGGGACTAAGGTTTGGAAAACTACTGTTATTTGGTTATTAATTCATTCCTTTTACACATCATAACCTGCTGCCTAATGTGCGTTCTCTCAGGCTCCTGGCTCCCCCCAGGCTGGTGCTGGTGGTCCCCCCCTCTCCGAGGTGACCGAGCGCTTGGCTCAGATGGAGCAGCTGGTGTCTCAGTTGAAGGAGATGATCCGGGAGAAGGACGTGGCTCTGCGATCTAAAGACGAACAGCTGAAGGTAATCGGACTCCTCTGGCTGCTTGGTCAGGGCTGAAAAGTGCATCAGTGCAAGTGATATGAAGGTGTTGGAATATTGGAATTCTGAGGAATATTATTGTGGTAAGATATTTGCTCCATACCTGCAGTCCATGATCTGCCAGGTAACTACATTAGCTTTGTCCAGGCCAGAGCGTGGCGCCGATTTGTCCAGGCGAGAGCGTGGCACAGATATGTCCAGGCCAGAGCGTGGCGCCGATTTGTCCAGGCCAGAGCGTGGCGCCGATTTGTCCAGGCGAGAGCGTGGCGCCGATTTGTCCAGGCCAGAGCGTGGCGCCGATATGTCCAGGCCAGAGCGTGCCACAGATATGTCCAGGCGAGAGCGTGGCGCAGATTTGTCCAGGCGAGAGCGTGGCGCAGATTTGTCCAGGCCAGAGCGTGGCGCAGATTTGTCCAGGCCAGAGCGTGGCGCAGATTTGTCCAGGCCAGAGCGTGGCGCCGATTTGTCCAGGCCAGAGCGTGGCACAGATATGTCCAGGCCAGAGCGTGGCGGCGATTTGTCCAGGCCAGAGCGTGGCGCCGATTTGTCCAGGCCAGAGCGTGGCGCCGTTTTTTCCAGGCCAGAGCGTGGCGCCGATTTGTCCAGGCCAGAGCGTGGCGCAGATATGTCCAGGCGAGAGCGTGGCGCAGATATGTCCAGGCGAGAGCGTGGCGCAGATATGTCCAGGCGAGAGCGTGGCGCCGATTTGTCCAGGCCAGAGCGTGGCGCCGCTGCGTCCGGGAGAACGTGTATGACTAACAGTCCAGATGAAAGTGTCCGTCCGGACGAGAACATGTAAACGTTTGCCGATATGTGACCGAGGAGATGCCGTGCGGGTTTGACGTGACCGTGTACTGGTTCTGCAGTGTTGTTGTTTAGGGTTCTGGATGTTACAGGGTGGGGTTCATCACCCCCTGATGGGGATTTTCCTCCCGTCCTGAGGTCGGACTCTGTGGAATTTAATGAACAGCCAAATGCTTCTGATTACAGCACCAACCAATGAGGAACAGCGCAGCCGCTGCCAGCGAGAGGTTACTGGTCCAGAGCAAAGTACACACTGAGCATGGGGCTCCATTCAGAGCAGCAACAATAGAACTTCAGTGTTCCCTGCAGACACGGTTCCTTAGCAGCCTGCTGGCTCAGTGTAGTGAACGATTAACCAGCGCATGTTACACACACGGCACACAGAGTCTGAGTGGTGGGACTCCTACACAAGTAGACAGGAGTGGATCAGACTTTACTCTGGGGGAAAAAAAGATAAAACTGAAAAAAAACAACAAACTTTTTTTTTTTTCCTAATCAAAACATAAGGCGAGGCAGGTTAATCTCATTCAGAGGTAATTCAGTGGAGCTTTACAGAGATCAAATAAACATAAAAAGCAGAGAAAATCGTACAGATTAAAAATAAATGAAGGAGGCAGTGGAAAACGAGGCCGAGGTTTTTAGCCACAGTTTGGGAGCAGATTTCCTTGGGGAGCTGGTTCCAGCAGGGGGCGGCGTAATGACGAAATGCCATTTCACCCTGTTTAGTTACAGCTCTGGGCTCCACTAGCTGAGCAGCTCCTTCTGATCTAAGGGACTTTGCAGGCTGATCATTGCAGAGAGATCGGACGCAGGACATTGAAGGACCCAGACGTTTGATGTAGGGCATCTTACTGCCTCCCTGAATTTATTCTTGCTCTCTGAACAGCACTCGGCCTGTCATTCCTTTTTGTTTTTCTTTAGAATATTTTTATTCAATGTATTTTTTTTAATTAAATGTATTATTTGGTTATTTATTTATTAATTAATTATTTATTTATTTATTTATTTATTTGTTTGTTTATTTATTTATTTATTTATTTATTTATTTATTTATTTATTAATGAGAAATAAGAATATTTTTTTTAAAAGCTCAGGATCTGTTCCTCAGTCACTCTTCTCATTCTGGTTCTTACTGACCACTACCAGCCCAAACATCATCATTATTATGTCTAGTCCAGACTCCCACACACACCACATACACACCACATACACACCACACACACACACACCAGGAGCAAGAAGAACAGGCTGCGAACCTGAGCATGGGGATGTTGCGTGAATGAGGTTTTTCTTGCTTATGTTCCAGTCTGATTTCGCTGTTCACTCAGACTTTCGTCAAAGTGGCTTTGTGCGTTTGTGGGGGCAGAAGGTGGGACGTGCAGGGACGGGAACAGTAAAATCTCAGACGAGCCCAGGTTTTGGACAGTGGTGGCCTAGTGGTTAGGGCTTTCCCTTTGTGACCAGTCTGGCCCGGTTACCACGGAGGTTCTCTTGAGCAAGGTCCTGTCCCACTACCCTGCTCCCTGGGTGCTCTTGTTAGCTGCCCGCTGCTCCACCTGTGCATGTGTGATGGGTTAATTGCAAAGGTCACATTTCGCTGTGGCGTTTGAGTGTGTTCACAACGACAGTAACAAAATTAAAAGTGACTCCGCATTTGTTCACGTGCTGCGTCTCTTTGAACTGCTTCCCCAGGCCGAGAAGGAGACGTGCGAGTCCAAGCTGTCGAAAATGCGTCTCCAGAACAAGGCAAAGGTCACGTCGCTGAACGCTCAGCTGGAGGAGCTGAGGAAGCAGCAGGGGGAGCCGGCGAGCAAGGGAGCACCACCGCAGTTCAAACGGGTAAGAGAAGCGCTCTGCAATCTTGGTTTGCTCCACTTAGACCAGATTTAAAGCTTAAGCCCCGCCCTCTCCACAACATACAGCCCCCTTGCTGGTATTGGGGGGTGGGGTGGGGGTGGGGGTGCTGTAGCTGCTGCCAGTGGGTGCTTTGCCAAATGGGGACTTTGGAAACTTGGGCTCAGGGAGCTCAAAGTCCATTTTTACCCAAAACAAGCTGAAAGTTGGACTCCTCTGACCACAGCACACGTTTCCACTGGCTTTTAGGTCAACTACGATGACCTCAGGTCCAAAGAACTCAGCCATGTTTCTGTACACAACTGAAGCTTGTCTTTCTCTGTGTGTGATCGAGCTTCTGAGGGCTCGAAGGTTACTGGCCTTGTCCTACAGGGACTGCGATTTGTCCAGATTCCCTGAATCTTTTCACAATATTGTGCACTGTAGATGATGAAAGACTTCCGCTCTTTGTATCTTCTGTTGAGAAATGTGCTTTTTGATCTGACCGACAATCCTCTCATGACGTTTAGCACAAAGTGGTGGAGCCACGACTCATCTTTGATTGCAGGGGCCGAGTCTCTGGTGGAACCCTGGTCCTGTTTATTGTGGAATCTTTCAAAACTTGATTATTTGATCAAATATTCGCTCTTATTTTGCTCCGTCCCAATTTGTGAGTGTGTTGCATGTGTTCGTTTCTGAATGTAAAATGCATTGAAGTTGATAAGTAAAAACATTGACATTTCTTCTTCGTCTCATTTCTTTTGTTTATTGCATTTTATGAAAAATCCTAACTCCTCATCAGCATCTCTGTTGCATCTCCCACCCCTTGATTGTACCATGATGGACGGTCTTGTGTGTACTGGAGAACCTGTCTGGCTCTTAGTGATGCCTTTAACTCCCTGTAGAGCGGCAGTGGCGAGGCGGTGGAGTCCGAGCCGACTGGAGCGAGCCGGGGCAAAATCATCCTGCTAAAGAAGAAAGTTGAGGAGCTGGAGCAGCAGCTGACCCACCGAGAGCAGGAGCTACAGCTGAAGGTACATCAGCATCTGCTCAGGCTTCCATACTGGTGTACTGTAGGTGCACAGTGGAGCTTTAGTTGAGCCTGAGACTATTTATAGGCCACTATATTACTACTACTGCTGCCTTTTATGATATTTGCATTAGTTGGGTGACATAATCTCATAATGTTTGTTAGAAAACTAAAAAAAAAATACTGAGAGATGTGAACATATCTCCACCATCTGAGGAGGCAAGAAAATGGTCAAGGAGTGTAGGTACATGGTAGGTAGACCTAAAGAAATGGATGTAGCCAGGAATGCGTCAATGCGGGACCTATAGGCCAATGCAGATGTCTGATATTTTTCATATACATACACCAATCAGCCATAACATTAACACCATTGTTAACCTTGACTCTCTAGTTCTTACAGTGGTACCTGTCAGGGGGGGTGGGGTATATTAGGCAGCAAGTGATGTTCTAGACGACTGAGTCAGATCTTCTCCAGAACGGCAGCTCTTGTGGAGCATTCCAGGTGTGCATTAGTTAGTAGCTACCAAAAGTGATTGAAGGAAGGAAAACTAGTGACAGGGTCATGGGCACCCAAGGCTCACTGATGCATGTGTGAAGACCAGCCCGTCTGGTCTGATCCCACAGAAGAGCTACTGTGGTGTAAAGAGATGCTGACTCTGATAGAAAGGGGTCAGAACTCACAGTGCACCACAGTCAGAGCAGTTTCCGCAGCAGGAGGGACACACTCAGTATTAGGCAGGTGGTGTTAATGTTATGGCTGATCTGTGTAAGTTGACTCTGTATGCGTTTCAGACACGAGAGCTGGAATCCCAGAGGGAGCGAGGTGTCGAGATGGACGCCATGCTGGCGGAGAGAGATAAGCGTCTGGCTGAGAAGGAGGCCTACATCGTCCACCTGCAGATGGCCGTGTCTGGAGAGCATCCAGAGAAAGCAGAGCAGGTTCCTCAGGGTGACCAGGCAAGAGACCTCGAATCTCTTCTTTCTCAAACCCTTCATGCACAGCAGGCTTATAGTTCGGCTCATAACTACAGCGTCGTCGTCTCTGAATGCAGGAGCGGTCGGTGGACGGGTCAGTGCAGGAGCTGCAGATGCTGGTTCAGAGCCTGACGAAGAAAGTTGGGGATGGAGAGGAGAAATACAGCCTGCTGAAGGAACAGAATGACAGCCTGAAGGAGCTGCTGGAGTCTGAGAAAGCTCAGTTCGAGGAGAAGGAGAACATGTACAAGCAAAATGTAATATTACATTAATATTATTATTTTTTAATTCCAGGTTCAGTTCTCGGTTGGCCATTATAAAGCTACGCTCTGCAGTCTGAACATTCTCCACAAGGGGGAGCTCTTAGCCCATGCCTCGGTTTGGTTGGGAAACGGCTGATTACACTCATTGCGTTTGTCAGTTGTGGGTTGTGGGTTTGATTGTATTGGTCATCATTTGGGGGGGGGGGGTTGGGGGGTCGGTGTTAACTGAATTTGGCATTGTTGGTCTGGGGGAGGGGTGAGACTTGCATTAAGAGCTGCTTCCATTCACAGATCCAGACGTTCAAAGAAATCATTTTGCAAAAAGACAACAAATTAATGGAGGTCAACCAGATGCATGAGCAGGAGCTCTTCAAGCTTGCGGCAAAGTCCGATGCCAGTGCGGATCTCGAACAGGTGAGTGATATTAAAGGAATAATTTTGGTAAAAGGGGAAAAATTTTTACATTTTTGGACATTCATGCCCTTTAAGGCGTGTTGACTAATATCTAATACTATACATTTATCAGCCTAAAGGTTTTTCACCATTTTCAGTGGTTTTATGCAGTTTTACAGATTTAAATCGTGTGAACATATTTGTTTTATTATATATTCTTTATTATAGACTTAGTGTAAATCCAGGGCCACACTTCACTGCATGTTACTTGTATAACAGTCTTGAATCTTGAATCCGTTTCCTCCTCTCAGCTCTTGAAGGCCCTTAAACAGAAGCTGCATGAGAAGGAGGAGGTCCTGCTGGGAAAGGCTCAGGTGATCGATGTCCTGCAGGGGGAAGTGGACGGCAGGGACCAGCAGATAAAGGTGAAGAATCTGAAACAGTCCTCTGTTTATTCTGAAAAGCGATGGGGATTTGACAGTGCACTGTTACTTTAATCCCCTTCTCCCTGACTCTGTCCAGTGCGTGTGCCCAGAGCAGACAGTCAGATGACAGAAATAGATCTTCGCTCATGCAAACCACATGTCTGATTATATTACTAATTATATTTTATACAATTTTATTGAATTTGACGCCTGTATCACACAAAAAAGCCAAGATGGTCGTAGCTTAACAATTTATGTGAAACTTCATGAGACTTTTCACACTACAGCTATAGGAAGCATTTTAGACTGCCTCCATCCATCCGCATCCCCATCCGCATCCCCATTACCACCCTGTCACCATCCCCGTCACCGTCCCCGTCACCGTCACCATCCCCGTCACCGTCCCCGTCACCGTCACCATCCCCAACACCGTCCCCGTCACCATCCCCGTCACCGTCACCATCCCCGTCACCATCCCCAACACCGTCCCCGTCCCCGTCATCGTCCCCGTCATCGTCCCCGTCACCGTCCCCGACACCGTCCCCGACACCATCCCCGTCACTGTCACCATCCCCGTCACCGTCCCCGACACCATCCCCGTCACCGTCACCATCCCCGTCACCGTCCCCGGCACCGTCCCCGTCACCGTCCTTGTCACCGTCCCCATCCCTGTCACCATCCCTGTCACCGTCACCGTCCCCGTCCCCGTCACCATCCCCGTCACCATCACCATAATCACTACCATCACCATTCTCTTCACACACACCCCCCACTCTAGTTATTTCATTACAATGGCACCTGTCAAGGGGGTGGGATATATTAGGCAGCAAGTGAACAGTCAGTTCTTGAAGTCGGTGTGCTGTAAGCAGTAGCGTAAGAATCTGAGACACTTTGGCTACATGATTGGGTCTTGTGGAGTGTTCCAGGTGTGCAGTAGTTAGAAGTAGTGCAGAAATCCTAGGACATATTTCTTAGACCTTCCCACTAGACCTGGGCTGCCTTTAAAGGAGAGACAGCAGAGGGCATCCAATCAGAACAGAGCTTTATTTACATATATATCGTTCTTAAAGGTGCAGTTTCATTCTCTGGAATAAACACAGGTTAAATACATTTTCTACTTAGTCGTCTTCAGCTCCACCCACTAGCTGGGGCTCCACCAATCACACCATATCACCAACCAAGAGAGGGTGAAGGTGAGCAGGTGCTTCTTCCAACATATATGAAGCTCCACCCACATCTTCTCACACTGCTGGTAATGGCACACAGTAGGCCAGCATAACACACTTGGAGGAGAACGCTTACAGACTGCTTAGATGTTTAGCTAACAGACGATGGCTAGCATCTTTAAGGATTTGGGGGGGAGGGAGGCCATCCTGAGAGCATGGCCACATTGCTGCGGCACCACTGGGGATCGAACTCGTGCTCTCCTGACGCTTAGACAAGCTCTGCCCCTCCCCCTGTGTAGGACCTGGGTGAGCGTCTGAGGCTCCTGCACAGCGAGAAGGAGAACCTGCAGTCCAAGATGGAGGCGGAGAGGCACATCATGCGCACTCAAGTCCGCGACCTGATGGAGAAGCACCAGGACGAGCTGAGGAGGGTGGTGGAGAAACACGAGAGCGAGATGTCTGAGAAGGAGCAGGTCCTGCACGCGCAGTTGGAGGCAGCGAGGAAATCCTCCGCTCTGCCCGCTGCACCTGGGGGCTCACCTGAAGATGCACCTGCCGACCCCACACTGATGAAGAAGCTGGCGGAGCTGGAAGGTATCTTGCTTGTGTACTTGCAATGATTAACCTGGACAGTTTTCCCTTTACGTTTGCCATGACATGTCTGGTGTTTGAAACGTCTGCTCTGAAGGTACGAGGCTGATGTAGCTGGCAGGTAATGGAAACTTCTACCCAGCCCATTACCGTGGAGCCGGGGGGTGGGGGGTGGGGGGGTTGTTCCTCAGAGTGGTCAGGGCGCCCCACCAAACGGAGGGAAGGGAGGGAATGTTCCTGTCCCATTTTACCACGTTGTTACACTAGCTGTGACTGCTCTAGACAGTTTGTGCTGCCTTTCGATATCACATTCCAGTCAGCATCTGTTGTGTGGCGTGGAGCACCGCCCCCTTCCGGGGATTCCAGTCTGGTCGATCGTTCCCCCGGTCGCTCTGATACATGCATGTTAGGGCCTTTTGTTTCCAACTGCAGGCATTGCAGTGCAATCTGTATGGGGTCTTGGTGCACCAACATCCTTCCCTCATATGTAACCTAGTGTAGGGATAGCAGGGGCAGCCAGGTGTTATGCTGCCATTTAGTGGTTACTGGTGGAGTTGCTACATGAGGTGACCAGGAAAAACCCGAATTGTTCAGTGATAATAGTGATAATATCTATATAGTTCATTTATCCTTTGTTGCAACAGTTCCCCAACCCCAAGAGAGAAGGGCAGGAGCCTCCGCTGCCTGGTGCTAATGCCTAAATCAAACTTTGTTCAGTAAAACTTAACAGATTTTCACTGGAACCAGTCACATCTGATCTGATCTGCTACATTTAAAATCGGAGAATACTCTATTAGCTAAAATGAACGGGCAGACTGAACTCCCAGTGCTGTGCTGAATATGCAAATTAGCTTGTATCAGCCTATCCTCTCTGTTTTCTGCAGTGTCTAAGAGAAAAGCCCAGTTCTGCAACACAGTCCATGTTTACAAAAAGAGGCTGTTTAGAATAACGACCCTCCTGTGTCGTCACTGTCATGACCCACGTGCGATAGAGTGTGTTAGTTGTGTGGAAGGACAGATGTGTTGTACAGCGCTGCAGGACAAACAGCGAGTGTGTGTGTGTCAGTAGCGTGTGCTCTGCTCTGGAGTGAACTGCACTGCGTTGGCTGTGACGCGTGTTCTGTGTGATTTATTCACTGATCCACTTTCACATGTAAAACAGTGTAAATATAAAGCTCTGAGTGTAAAGACGACGACGCTTCCACTGTTAAACGTTAAACGTTCCGGATCACACCGGTGTCCAGTGTGATGGTGCGCTACACAGGAGAGTGGCCAGCGTTACGCTGCGATACTGTGCTGAGGGGTGAATGTACGTTAACGTTCTAAACGTTCTTCCTTTCTCTCTGTGATCAGCCCAAGCCAAGCTGAAGTCAGACGAGGCCAGTAAATCAGAAGCGAAGTTTCTGAAGATGAAAGCCTGGTCCAAGTCTCGCGTCCGACAGCTGGAGGAGGAGCTGAGGAAAGCTCAGGTGAGAGAAAAGGTTCTTTTACTGAAGAACCTTCCATTCGTATGAATGTGGCTTGAAGAGACGAGTTACTGTTGTTTCTGTTGTTCTCGCCACTGTTTTCGGTTCTCGCATCCTTCTATAGTTTTAAAGCTAGTGACAGTTGATGAGCAAAATTCTGAGCAGATTTATCGGGATTTTCCAAAGGATTTTATCCCCCCATTCACTTTGAATTGGGAAATGTTCATCAGCGGACAGTGAGTGGGCCAACACCCCCCCCGCTAGCACAAATACCCACTTCCACCAATACACACACACACCATACACACACCATACATACCCCCTC
The DNA here is from genome assembly GCA_037974385.1 of Arnoldichthys spilopterus. Classification (NCBI taxonomy): domain Eukaryota; kingdom Metazoa; phylum Chordata; class Actinopteri; order Characiformes; family Lepidarchidae; genus Arnoldichthys; species Arnoldichthys spilopterus. The sequence continues at coordinate 10,947 of JBBPDA010142125.1, forward strand.
ACACATACACTACATGACACTACGCACATACCCCCCCAATGTGGACACCCACATAAGCACCCACACACACACACACACACAACGCATGCACATACACCTTAAACATGCATACATACACACCACACACAGATACACACATGGCAAAATAAAAGTCCCACAGTAAATAAGTCCTAATATAACACAATAAAAGTCAACACTAAAGCCCGAATATGGCAAACTAAGTCATATTTTGGCAAAAAACACATTACAAAGTAAAAGTCCTATTGGCCAAGTGAAAGTTCTAGTGTGACCAAATAAGTCCTAATTATTCAAAATAAAAGTTTTGATAAATATTAAAACATTTTTTTTTCAGTCGTGTTGCCCATTGAGTCGCAACCATGCAAGTCAAATTCTCGAAGGTTACTCAACCTTTCAATCCTAGTTAAATGTGTGTTCACTCTAATGGTCAACATCACTCTTGCCCCTCTGTTTCACCCCCAGTCTGGAGGTTTAACGCCTGATGTGATGGCCCTGCGTGGTCGCGTGAACGAACTGGAGGAGGAGAGAGAGGAGATGCTGTGTAAACTTGAACAGTATGATGAGCTCAAGGCCAAAAATGGTAAAAAAAAAAACAACAAAAATAACCACAATATTTAACTTTACAGTGCTGCCAACTTGCCCCACAGAGGAGACGATGCCCTACTATCATGATATTTGGGCCACGAAATGATATTGTGGATTTATTTGTTTTTTTCTCCATCTTCTACTTGAAAGCAGACGATGCATTGCATTGTATCGACAGTGGCAGAGATATGGACATGAAAATATGAACATGAATATCAGCAACAGTCTGCAGATCCCACATCCTTCACTATTACATACATACGGACAAATACCTTCTTTAGCTCTACCAACCATGTCGTTTGTCCATTTATCATCTCCACTGACCGTACAGGTGCACTGTTCAGTTTTAGCTATAGACTGTAGTGACCTGCCCAAAATGACAGATGCCAATGCTGAAATGTGATCCATCATCCTGTAACTATAAGATCTCGTGATTGTTGTAGATGTTCTGGAGACGAAGCTGGTGGTGTATGAGGAGCAGCAGAGAAAGCTGCAGGCAGACTTGGAGCAGGTCACCAAGCGAGCCGCATCTCAGGTCAGTGGTCACGGTGTCCTGTTTCCACGCGGTCAAAACTTGTAGAACGAGTTTATCCGGGAAATTTAATCCGTAGTAAATAACCTTAAACGGTAAACTAGGTAAACTGTGTAAAACAGGCTTTGTTCAGAAATGAAGGACCTGCTTCACTTCCAGCTTTCCTGAAGCAGTGGAAATAAATGAAGCCTACAAAGGTGAATTCCTAGAGGTGCCAAAACTTTTGCTACTTTACCTTCACCTCCTTCCGTTCGGTTCATCCCAAATCAGAGCTGAAGTCTGGAGACTGCTGAACTGAATCTACTGCTGAGTTCTTCTCTTCTACTGTTTGGGCTCGTGATCTTACTGTGTGGTTGTTTCTGGCCTTTTCCTCCCCATTGTGATAGTGATATACAGTACTACTTCCTGCTCTACAGCACTGTGCTGATAATGCAGCAGATGCTGTAGGAACAGTGTGTTCCAGCTCCGCCCACGTTCACACAGAGGGGTTTGTAGGTCATCAGCAGAAGTTGGGGCTCCTGTGGGAATCGTCTGCATTAACCTTCAAGGCTTCATTGACTTCCATTGTTGCAGGAAAAGCTGGAAGTTCTCCAGGTTCTTGATGCTTGGAGAAAAAAAAAGTCTGTTGTCTATGACTCTACATCATATTTCATTTTTTGATGAATTTATTGATTGTAAACACTCACCTTTGTACCGTTTGAGGTTATTCACTGTAATCAAACTGCTTAAGACCTTTGACCCGTAGTGTATGTCCCTGTACAGTTCTCAGATCAGTGGATTCTGATTCCAGTCCTCATGATGCTCAAAATTCAACTTTTGCACATCATGACAACACTAGATTGCATTCTCTGAACCTGCCTGACCAGAATCCCCTGCGCTGTCTCTGTTGCAGGCGAGTGAATCCGGCAGTGTGGACGATGCGCAGAGTCAGGTGCTGGAGTGGCAGGACATGGTCAGCATGGTAGCAGAGGCTGAGGCCGCACGGGACCAGGCTCGGGAGGAGAAGAGCGCCCTGGTGCTCCGGATGAGCCACATAGAGGAGGAGAGAGAGGGTGAGGAGAGGGAGCGGGGATAGTGGAGAAAGAGAACCATCCTGTCTGATCAGGACAGGGCTTAATGTTTGGTGACATCATCTTGATGAAGTTGGTCATAAGATTTGGCTGCAGGGAAACATTACACCACTTTTCACCACCACCGTCCAGTAGAGGGCAGCAGACTTCAGCATTTTAAGGTTCAAATGACATCAGAGAGGAGGAAATCTTTGTGTTTGATGTAAATGGTTAACAGGAGCTTCTTAAGTTTCATATAAACACACACACACACACACAAACAGTTCAGAGCAGCAGGTTCTGTCTGTGTGACATGGTGTAACACCACGTTTCCTCACCACAGACAAACATCAGCCCTGCTGCAGCCAACATCTCTCCAAGTCTTGCCATACATGTACAATGGGCTGCTCCTGTCTGTCCCAGTCTTCTCTAAAGGTCTCCAGGGTTTCAGTGAGGCCTCATTCGTTCTTTGGTTGTCAAAACCCACATACATCCAGAATATCCATCGGTGTCCTACTCCCTTTTAAAAAAAAATCAGCTTTAATTACGGCCAAGTGTCAACGCTTCTGTAGACCTTCGGGTTGTACTTTGTGTATTTTCTGCCCAACGTCCAAATCATCTCCGTATAAATTTGAGGGAAGCAGATTTCTGACCACATGTCCGTGACCATGTCCCACTGGTTCTTTGGTAAGTTGTAAGGATCACAGTCGAGCCCAACTGCCTTTAATTTAAACAGATAATGGAATCCCCTTCGTTTTGCCACTCAATCTGATGGAGGGGTTTGGAAAGTGATACCAGTGCATACCCTTCTATTGAAAGCCAGACATATTTCAAAGTAAGCAGTGTGTTATTAGTGAGAGCGTCACGATCTTCTCATTTTGTTTTGATCATTTGTTGTCATAACCACCTGTAAGCGCTGTTCGATATCAGCATGACCATTTTTTTCCGTTTTTTTTGGTTCCTACTTTCCTCCATCGGTGAGCTGAGCCTCAGCCCCTCCTTCCTGTCGTCCTGCTCTTTGTGATTGGTGCAGCCACAGAGAACAGTTTCCCGTCAGTTTTGTGCATGCAGGTTCCCCTCCAGTGCCCGCCTGCCTGCTGTACTCCCCGCCGTTTCCCCGCAGTGCTTTTACGCGCCCCCTTGTGGAAACCGCTGGTAGCACAGCAGAGGCAGGCAGCTGGTGTCATCTCGCTCTTTTTACCCTCCTGTTTCTGTTTTCCTCCATTTCTACTGTTTGTTTGTTTGTTTGTTTATTTATTTGTTTATTTGTTTATTCATTCCCTGGACCTGACGACCTCCTCACAAGGCCCAGCTCTGAACTGATCTGCTGCATTAACACCTTGAATGTCCGATGTCTGTGGTGTTGGGTGTGTTAACACACTGGTCTGATATTAAAGGCGTAAAGCGAAAGTCTGGTGAAAAAAAAAAAAAATCCTCAAAATAAGGCCAAATGTGACCGATCGGCGGAGACGTGCCCGTTACTCTTTGCCTTCAGCACTGGAGCTACAAGGTTAATACAGTGAACATGTAAAAGAAGCATGTATCCCACCAGTCCTTCACTCTCCTCAAACCAGGTGTTCAGTAATCTTTGTGTGGTTTCTGACACTCCGGGGCCCGGAGCACACTTGGCATTAACATGGGTGATCCGCTCACAGGTGAACAGCTCTAAAGGCTTAAATTATACGACTTTAAATAAGTATATGGATATGGACGGAACCTTCTATGTTCCTGACAGTGTTTGTGTATGTTTACTAAATGTTTACTGATACAGGTGAAACAGAGCAGTACCACCTGAGGTTGTGAAGGGGCGCTGTAGCCAACCGATCAAGTGAGACAGGACGAATTCATCTACATGTCACCCAGAGCCTCAGCTGTCACCTCTTTCTACATTACCACCTCCTCCACTTTCGCCATTTTTGTTGTTCCAAAATTTTTGACTCTGCCCCCTAGTGAACGTACCGCTCAACGCATTGACGTATGTGGGCACTGATGGTTATATTGTCCAAAGTGGGTGCATTAGTTTTCATATATAAAGGGAGCATAGATAAGGCTTAGGCATGCCCGTTCACGCCCAACACTTCCTGTGCTGAGTCAGTCTGGCGTTAAAATGAAAAGAAGACGACACTGCAGATTGGGGCTGTGTCCGAGTAGCTGAATAAAGCATCCTGTCCGATCCATCTGGTAGTTGAGTGGATCCAGGTATATGAGCGAGTCTATGGGCTACACGTCTTGTGGTTTCGCCTGATCTGGAGCTCATGGCCTCCCTATATATACCTCAAGCATGAGGATCCACTCGACTACCAGATGGATCGGACAGGATGCTTCATTCAGCCACTCGGACACAGTCTGGCTCTGTTCCTTTGTGCTAGAGACTTAAATGTAATGCCATTCACAAAACCACATAACCGCATTGGGAATGTTCTTTATTTTTGCCTTCCTGGTTGATTTATTATTGTAACTTTTGTTTTTTGCTGTGGCGTGAGCCAGGGATAGACCTTACCGGCCATGCTCTGCTCTCTTAAAGGATGTCCGTCTTGTAGGCGGTGCTTCAGTGGGAGCCAGGACACATTTGTGCATACACTGCTAGAATGGGCCACGTACAGTCCATACCCATGTGGTCTGAGCGAGCAGATCTTAACGTGTCCTCAGTGCATTCACATCTGCACTTGGTTCTGCCCACTTGTGATCGTATCGACCAGGATGAACTTGCTCGTGAACAGGGCCACTTACAATATTTTTTATTCCGTTCTGAATAGTTTCATGTGCATCTGTTTTAATCCACAAGGTGGTGCTGTTTCCTGTGGACAAGATGAGTGTACATTATTCATATATAAAATATAATACAAAACAATTTCACTCTAGACGCTGCTGTGACACACCTTCAGTTGTACATTTACTGTTCTTAAGTGTCAGAAACCACATGAGCAACTGCGGTGGGTGAGGCAGGATGGCTGGCTTCATTTCTCCAGTGCCCAACACGAAGAGTGAACTGCACACGGCTTGGTTTATCGCCTGTTTTTTCATCAAACTATGGCTTTAATAATAATTTAAATATCTTTACGCTGTCAAAGCCATTTCTATTCATAACCAGTTTAGCCCTCTTCTGTTATGTTCGGACGCTTTAACGCTAGGCTTCCACACAGCGAAATTTCAGTCTTTTTTTTGGGGTGGGGGGCGTGGCCATGAAAAATGCCTTTGTTATTGGAATAGCTAGCAAATCTCAATAGAGTGTGTAAACATGTACAGTACATGTATGGAAACTAAGCTGCAGTTTTCAGGTCATAGTTTTTATGATGTCACAAAACCAAAATATATACATTTGCACATGCACACACTCTGTCTACAGCAGTTTAGCCCCACCCATTCATGCTGAAGTTCTAAGGAGTGTTTCAGTCCAGTACTGCCTCTTGAATGAGCTGCAGTACAGGGCAGCCAATCAGGAAAAAAGGTAATTTACATATATCAGTCTTAAAAGCACAGGGTGTTTAATTCTAATATTGTATCATTTGGAGCCTTTAATAAATCTTTTCTGTGACTGCAGAGACATATGTCACCCCAACAGTTACCTGACGATATACTCCACAGCCCTATGGTAATGCAGACCGGAAGCTCCGCCCACATATATTTCAATCGCGAATGTTTTTCATGTAGCCTTTAGCTGCTGCCCTGTTGCTCACTCCCGCCTCTGTAGAGAACTTGACCCCCCTCCCCGGGTCCGGCGTGTCCGTTCCGCTCACTCCCGCCTCTGTAGAGAACTTGACCCCCCCCTCCCCGGGTCCGGCGTGTCCGTTCCGCTCACTCCTCGCTCCAGTGCGTCCTGGGCGAGAGCTCTGCGAAACTCGCTGCAGTGGAAGCGTACCGTGACGAAACCCAATCTTCACTAAAACTAAGCGTTTAGATGAGCTTTGTTGATCCCGACCCCGTGTTTGGTGTAGCAAACCTTGCTCCTGGAGGGTCACGGCAGAACACTGCGCTCCTGTTTAGCGCAGAGATGTGGGTGCGGCGGTGGAGTGACCCGTCCGGCTCAGGGTTTGCCACCGTTGAGCAGAAGTGAGGCAGACTTTCTTTACTTATCTGAGCAAAACGCTTGTGCTGAGGCCCGGGTTGCTTCCCTCACATTACTAACACTAACACATGGCTTGCCACTTTCCCAGCATTCCCTGCACCTACTCTTAACACCGCACTCTGGTCTCGCTGCGTTCGCTCGGACGAAGAACCAGGCTGTGCTGCGTTCGATCGGAGAATACAGCACAATATACACCTGCATACACCAATCAGCCATAACATTAACACCACTGACAGGTGAAGTGAGTAACAGTGACTCTCTAGTTATTTCGTTACAGTGGCACCTGTCAGGGGGGTGGGATATATTAGGCAGCAAGTGAACAGTCAGTTCTTGTGGTTCATGTGCTGGAAGCTGGAGCGGAAGGTTCTAACCCATTTTGACAAGGGCTTTATTGTGGTGACTGAGTCAGAGCATCTCCAGAAGGGCAGGTCTTGTGGTGTGTTCCAACCTACCAAAAGTGATCCAACTGGTGAATCAGTGACTGGGTCATGGGCACCCTAAGGCTCACTGATGCATGTGGGAGGTGAAGGCTAGCTCATCTGGCCTGATCCCACACTGTGTTTTAAAAAGTGATGCTGACTCTGATAGAAAGGGGTCAGAACACACAGTGCAGCACAGTCAGCGCTGTTTCAGCAGCATCAGGGGCCTACTCCGTATTAGGCAGGTGGTCTTAATGTTCTGGCTGATCATTGTACAATAGTGTGCAGGAATCCAGGAATAAATTCATGTCGACTGCAGGGGTGAACGTGTAAGTCACGTCTCTTTTCCAAATAATAATAATATAATAGTATGAATTGAAATAAGAATAATAGTGATAGAATAGATTAGTGTATGTATATAATATAATATATATATAATGCTAAATGTATGAGTTAATTATTGTGTAGATGGTTTTATCAGCACTGCCCAGCTCTATCATAACTCTCAGTCTTTCCTCCATCAGATCCTTCCACTAACCCTGCTCTCCGCTTTTTCACTCCACTTTCCTGTTGTCACAAAACCGATGGGACTAAGTGTTTTGTGTTGATTTTTGGTGAATAATGGCACGTTAGTGTGCGTGATTACATTACCTCACCGACCTGCCCCAACATTCAGCTGTACCCTTTCACAAAATGGACACATGGTCACTCCTCCCCCTGACTGAGAGGGGAATCAAACTGAATACAGTGTTCGCTCAGTTAGCTCAGGGCTAGAACTGTAGCTTCTTGTTAGTGTTAGCTCAGTTAGCTAAGGGCTAGAATGTTAGCTTCTTGTTAGTGTGTTAGCTCAGGTCTAGAACTATAGCTTCTTGTTAGTGTGTTAGCTCAGGGCTAGAATGTTAGCTTCTTGTTAGTGTGTTAGCTCAGGGCTAGAATGTTAGCTTCTTGTTAGTGTGTTAGCTCAGGGCTAGAATGTT
>JBBPDA010142164.1:0-21094 GCA_037974385.1 Arnoldichthys spilopterus
ACTGCAAGCCTTTTGGGCAGTGGGAGGAAACCGGAGCACCCGGAGGAAACCCACGCGAACACGGGGAGAGCTTGCAATCGAACCCAGGACCTTCTCACTGTGAGGCGACAGTGCTAACCACTGCACCACCGTGCCGCCCCGTCACACATACATTTGATAGCTTATCCCTTTTCCACCTGTGAGTTTAGTGAGACATGACAATCCACCCATAATACCGGACATTTAAAAAAACAAATTCGATTAAAAACTACATTTCAGGGAATAAATCTTCTCGGTATAAGACATGGGATCATCTGCTGGCATTGAATCGTCTCTCTGAAGTATCTTTCTGAAACGGGAAGGAATTCTGTTGAAAGTGCAGGTTCAGAACATTTTCATTCAAGAGAATATCTGTGTTTCTCAGCAGGGCATGAGATATTTAATCATGCATTGATGTCACTTTCCATGTCCCTTTGTCGAACTGAGTGACACAACAATGGCTTCCTTTAGCATCCTACATGTATGGCAGGACTTGGAGAGACATGTTTGCATGCAGCAGCATTAATATTTGCAGTTATGCCCAGAATGATGATGTGTGATGGTACAACGATTACTTCATTGCTCTGTCAGTGTCTTCAGCCAAAACAAAGAAAACCTACTGCTCTGAATTTGTTTGTGTAGTTCTTTGTGCAGCTGATGTAAATGCAGTTACCACCATCTGCTGTGCATACTCTCTTTTGAGTCTGCCATGGTTCTCCCCTTGGGGGACGAGAATCAGCATGGACTCACCCTTCTGGCATGGTAGCTGGTGTGACAATCAGGGATTACGTCATACACTAATTTCCTCTGTGGCTGTACCTTATCTATCAAGTTGTCTCCTACATAATTAGAAATTATGATGCATTGATCCTAAAATTCAAGGGGATGATTTTGCTAGGATGATTAACTGCCTTTGACCTAGGCAGTATTATCAGTATTTAGCTGGGGTTTGACTCACATACAGTTGGCTTCCTAGTTATCTTTCTCAGTGTTACCCAACAGACATCTGAAGCCATCACTCTGAGCCCAAGCAGAATCACCTTAAACCTTTGCAGCAAAACAAGCTAATCAGCTTTAGCAACTAAACTAAATATGTTTACCAATTTAACATGATTCAGCCATTTAAAACAAGTGGCAAAAAAGCAATGTAAACTAAAGAACACTACCACAGACACCCGCCAGCAGTGACTAATGTTTGCATCTAAAGTATAATGTAATGTACCTTAGAAGAACATTTAATGTCGTCCAGCTTGCATGTGTGACCTTGTTACTTGACCTGGGGGTGCACTAATAATAATGTGACTGAAATGACTATGGTAAGGATGTTCTACCACCCATATGTGGGATTTGTGTATAGCTTTTTACACACTTATTCTACAATCACACTTTTACTCTACAGCCTTATATAATTTTTCACATGTATTTTACCTCTGTCATGCACAAATCTGCTATCCACCCCCTGTAGTGACATTAACCCTTCTTGTGTACCTGGGATTTGATCAGACAAATCCATCAATTGGCGTCACAATCGAGATTGGTGCGATGAGAGCTGGAAGAAATGATTCCATGTCTGGCCACCGAAGACAACTAAAGGGTGCATTTAAATTCCCATCCTCAATATTAAATTAAAAGATGAAATTGATGAAGAAAAATGTAATCTGTAAACTGAGACGGAGGAAATTTCCACGAAACATCTTGTGAGCTCAGAAACAAGGCAGATGTCAAACTGTAAGAATTGTCGGTGCATATGCATAGTGTTTCTTCAGTAAAATGAGGAAACTGTTGTTTAAACAAGCACTTGTGGAGTTGAGGCTTTTAGGAGATGGCATTGTTAAAAAAGATTGGAAGTAAAACATATCTTTCAGCAAGGCCTACAATGGAGAAGGGAGGGGTTGACACCCCTGAGGTGAATGTACATCACATGCTGAGAATATCTTGAGACATGTTTGTTGCTGATGTAATCTGTGCCAAGTATGACCTAAAAGCTGATTCAGGGGGAATTTGGTGGCTTGATGGTATTAAAAAGCATGGAGAAAAACACAGAGCATAGACAATGAGAAAAAATGACTACAGTGGACTTACAGTGGTGGATCTGGGTCAGCTGCAGTGCAGAAATGAGGCTATGCATTAAACCACTGCTGACAGGCAGTCGAAAAAAAACTCAGCAAGAACAGGCTTACTGATGTCATTCGTGAAAAGAAAAAGAGTTGTAGAAAACAAGGCAGTAGCTGATCTGGAAGCTAAATTGGCATGAAAAGACCAGGCAATAGCAAATTCCAGTGCTAAACTGGCTTGTGTAATGTCAGAAGTGTGGAAAGTGGAAGACAAGAACAAATATTTGGAGAGGGAGCTGTCTGTGTTCAAAACTGAACAGGGTAACTCAGCTGCAAATGAGCCAACATCTGACAGCACCAGAGCGACCCTCGTAGAGGTGGGGCCTTTGCTCAGGCACACCTTGTTGTTTGTTCCTGTACCTTCTGTTTTGATTCCAAACCAGATTTTTGTTCCACCAGCTCCTTCCATACCCCCTCAACTTTCTTTAAGTCCTGCCTGTGAAAGTGCTGTAGCGAAATCTCAAAGAGCTTAAGAGGAAGAAATGCTTGATTTTGCAGAAAGAAGTAAAAGCTGCTGAAAAGAGCATTATCTGGTAGAAACACCAAATACTAGTTCTGGGATAGCACCACAAGTGATGCACCAAAGTACAACACCCCTAGTGGCCATTCCAGTGCCTGCACCTGCAATGTGAGGCGAGAAATTAACTGCAGTCTATGATGAAACATTAAGTGATGACTCATCAGATGAGAGTGTGGAAAAGTCAAGAGAAAAACTTTCACTTTTCACTAGCACTTCAGAAATTTTAAAAAGTCAAAACTAAAAGAGAGGAGGACAAGACGATTGTGCATGCTGACATATGTATCCACAAAACTGCAGAATCAGACAAAATTGATTGATGGTCCGAACAACACCCACGTCCAAATAAGGGCACTTTGAGAACATGGAATGAATTGAAATGTCTCGTCTCAAAAACATCTACAAGCTGCATCTATATGATGGTGTCCAAGTCCTTTCATCAACTTTATCAGCTGCTGATGGACAGAACTTGGATCAAAAGGTATGAACAAGCCTGGGTGATAATGGTTGTGCCCTAGATCAGGGATGGAAATCCATTAAAACTTTCCTTGAAGAGTATTGTTGGCCTGAAATTGATTGGGCACCGATAGTCAGCTGTCTTTAAAAAGACCAATGAAGACATTCATGAATTTGTGGACAGATTTAAGCAAGTCTGGCTTAAATTTTTTAGGTGTGTCAGACATTAATGAATAAAATATTGAGAGATCAAACTATGGTCTACTCATGTCCACATTTCTGGATGCCATCAAGCCTGAGATTGCAAAAATATTAATTATTTTAATAATAATTATTGTTCAGCTAAGTTTAAAACCAGACACATACAAACAAATGGAGGAGATGGTTTCTACATAAAGTCACATCCAACAGAAGTACACATTGGGCCAATTGCTAAAATGATCACCCTGTTGGTGGGGCCTGTCATCGCACCACTTTTAGACATGGATGTGCTTCTGAACATAAACAGTTCTCTGGAATTCAAGCAAGGGAAAGTCACGTGGAACGTGAGCTGTCTGGAAAAAGACGTATTCAATAGTCATCCAATTTGGTCAAGGTATGTGGAAAAGTGAATGGATTAATGCCACCCATTGCAAAAGAGTGGACTATGTTCCAGACACTTGAGAAAGCTAAGGTTATGTGCTAGTAACCTCTCCCTTAGCAGCTTACGCTGCTGGGCAACAAAGACACTGAGAAAACAAAACACATACACCCATGCAGACACACGCACACATGCACACACTTGATGTTAGTGAATGTCGACATGTCTTCAAGGAGAGGTCAGGATTCACCTTGATTATTTTTAAAGTTTTTATTTAAAAGAGAGAGAGAGTAATTTCAAAGTAAAATTCAAAAAATTCTGCTGGAATAAAGTTTCTCCCAAGCGAGGATCCTCAAGAGAAGGTTAGGCAGAAAGATCAGGAGCGCAGAGCTTCAATTTGCATTGAAGGTCTCTGAGCACACTGAATGATGACCATTCAAAGACTGTATACCGATTCAGAAATACTGTGTTTTTGCTAGTGTCAAACCAGTTTCAACCAGCTGTGAGTGTCCTTGATAGGAGATATGGTAATGCGTAAGTTAACATAGAAGCAAAGAGAACGTTTAGTCTAAATTGGTCTGTTTGGTCTACAGATGGTGAGGTGTCAAGGGTCCTGGAGTTTAAGAGACCTTGGGCCTTGGGCCGAATTCACCAACCTCACTATGCCAAGCCGATCACTAGAACAGATCTCCCCTGGGTAATTACTTTTACATCTAAAGTTAATTTATGCTGGAGGAACTGGAGGCCTGTATAAGGTTAATAGAGTTTGTCATTTGTCATTTGTGTTCAGTTGTGTTCACAGCTGATGAACCTTTAACTGTCCAACTGGATTATTTCAGTAGTGACACCTAATGGTACTATGTTTGTGTGTGGCCAGCACACATACAATTTTCTGCCTGCTGGATGGTCAGGATCATGTTCTGCTGCATACATAATTCCACCAATGCAACATACCGAGGACCCTAGACATTCCCTCCATGAGAGATCTTTTCCGATCACAACTTTTTGCTTCAAACATTCAGATATTTTCTTGTCTAAAAAGGGGAGTACTTGTGATGTTATTGGGACATCACTGGGACTACACAAGTGTAGTTCATTTATTCCTGAAGCATATTCCTGCCATGATATCTAACATCAGAACACAGGTAGCGTTGATGAAGGCCCCAGCTCAGTCATGGGATCTCTTTGACTGGTTTGCTGACACTTTTGAGAGTTTGGGTACACACTTCATTCTAGGTTTGATTGTTTTTCATGTTTTTTCTTTCTTCTTTTGTGTGTTAAGCTCTGTATTTATCTGTTTTCCAGAGGTTGCAAATTAGTTTATCTTAATGTTCTTACTGTAATGGATCCTGAAAATAAATGTGTGGTTTGATCAAGTTCTTCTATGTCACATCCGTGTGTGGTTATGGGGTGATATTTTATTGTGTTAAGTTAGTGTTAACTGCTTTATTGTAAATTCCTTTTTTAGAGTCATGTAATGTTTAAGCTTAGGCTGGTGTTTCTATATTACATTGTTTGTATTTGTGGTGATTGTGTGTTAATCATAAAATGTTTTTTGGTTGCGATTTCATGTTTTGGTTTATCTTTTGTGTTATTCCATTAAAGTTTTTAACAGAATTATGGGGGGAGTGTGGGATGTATGTATAGCTTTTGAAATACTTATTCTACAACCACACTTTCAGTCTACAGTCTTATATAATTTTTAACGTTCCTTCTATATCTGTTGTGCACAAATTTGCCATCTACCCCCTGCCATTAACCCTTCTTTTGAATCTGTCTCACAACCTGACTTAGGGGGCCTTTTGACCTTCAGACACTTCAGTGAGTCTCTGCTATGTTCTGTAAACACTTGATAAAGGCCTGCTCATGGGCCCACACCTCAGAAGGAGCAAGCACTACCATCTGCTTTTTTCTCTCTTTTCTCTCAAATATATTAACGCCTCACCATTGACTCCGAAAAGAACCTGGGATTTGATGAAACAAATCCATCACATATAAAACCTGCTCACTGGTGGTCTTGTGGCAGTTCTGACTATAACTGAATGGTGTAATTAAGGCAAACATATGTTATAAATAAACAGATAAACTAGTCTGTATATTTAAACTACAAAGGGCCCTTACGAGATAAGTGGACCTGATAACATGCACAGAAACTATCGATGCAATGTACATGTACAAAATGAAGTGACTCCTTGTTGTGTGTCAAGGTGGAACTAATGCACATGTCCTGTAATCAGAAACCCTAGATAAGTCATACTTATTAAATAAGTCAGCAGAAATTCACACCAGACACTGATCTTTTTATTCGAATATGAAGTCAAACTTGTATAAATATGTATAAATTACTGATTTGCAATAGCAGTATCCGTAAAATCTTTTAAGGATTTTTAAAATCAAAGTAACAAAATATATCTAATTTTAAGCAGCCTATATTGCACTAACTTACAGTTTTCACAGTATTCTATAATAACTGAATAACAATTGTGCCCAGAATTCACCTTATCGGTACATATAAGAACAGACAAGGCTTGCCTTGAGTAAATAGGTCAACTAGTATTTTAATATAAGTATTCCTTTGAATAAAGAAACTAAATGAAACTCCGGTCCACTGCATTTCTATAATGGGCCAAGCATAGTCAGCACTGTCTATGCGCAAATTAAACTTCCACTATTAGTCTGACTGGCCCAGTTCAAGACCCTTAACTGGCCACAGGAGGGAATTATAGGACTAAAAGATAGGAAAATTAAAGGGGGAGAAGGAAAAGTGTGAATGCGATCATGTGGACTTGATAGTACCAGCAGTAGTGTGCAAAAATATACTTAAACTAGGTGTATTCTATGGTATTTAGTCCAGGATAATTTAGTGATTTTCCTGTTTAAACACACCTGATCCAACCATGGAGATAAGCCAGAGTCGTTAGCATTAAAATGAAAGGATTTGTTCAGTGTCACAGGCTCCCCAGAGGGAATTTCTTCTTGCACCAGATTTTGAATCAATGAAAAGTTCATATGACTCATCATTCTAGAAACACAAAGAAATGACTTATCAACAATGTTCCCTGGAAGGTGGCACCTTCAACTCAGTGGTCATGGCAATGGCCAAGCAATGCTGCTCTGCACTCATGGGTAAACAATTGCATACAAAAAAACAAGACAAAAAAAGTGGGATGTTTTTTTCTGTTTTTTTTTTCTATAAATAAAAGTCTATAAATGCCACAAGAAAAAAAATGATCAGTGGAAAAAGTAGAAGTACACAAAACAAAGTAGTTCTTTTTACCACCAAAAAAAAAAAAAAAACTGAAAAAAATGGATTAGAGGCATCCCATCCAGGACTTAGCTTTTCAGTTAAGTTTAGAAGGTGCGTTATAGCAGGGAAATCACCAACTGTGCTTGGTATCAGCCCTACATGGCTTAAAGGGCACTGCTACACTAAATTGTATCTTTCAAACATCAGTGACGGTCTCAGTGTCTTGGGCTGTCGTACTTTGTGAAGGCACATGGCATCTTCCACCATCAATACTGAGATTGATGCTGGGCTTCAGGATGTCATTATCTTCAGTTGAAAAAGGCCTCTTCCCTTCCATGTATCGCTGCCTGTCCAACCAGTAGAAAGACACCATAATGAAGAGAGCAGCAGTGGAGACAGAAACACAGCAGGCGAAGAACACATAGCTGTAATGGCCAGTGTAGTCCACCAGCACACCTGCAAGACAGCACCAAAATGTGATTCAACATGATATAAACCCCTTAGTGCTCAAAATCTGATCTGATAAACGTTAGGGAGATCAGCAGTGAGATGAATGCCAGGCCACTGAGAAGCCTTTTCATCACAATGACATTTGAGTTTCCATTACAGGGTAACCTGATAGGATCATGCTGTGTCTTTGGTGCAATAGCCATCTATAAACTCACAGTGGAATCAAGACTGTGTCAAGTCTCAGTCAAACAGTGCATATCCCTCACTCCCCTACTCACTGCCACTTTCTCACACACCCAAAGAGAACATTCCTTTAGCTTGTCACTTTTTCCCTAGATTGACTTAACTGCTGTACCCAACATACAAAAAGAATTATTTCATTTTAGACTGTAGCACAGGGAATACATCCAATTTTTACAATGTATGGACCTAAACTTATGTTTTATGCAACCCCCCCCCCACCACCACCACCACCACCACCACCACCATCACCACCACCACCACCAGCAGCCAAACAACTGCATGTTTTATTGATTTTCTATGACAAAATAAGGAGATTTTGTGCTTTATGTCTGTTTAAATCCTGAGTTTAACATACAGGGAAAATAAAAACATAAACATAAGTGATAAAATGTACAATATTTTACAACTTTTGTAAAGGCCATATTTTATATTTAGTTTTTCCCCAATACATTAAATCCAGCAAATAAATATCGAATGTAAATGTCCAGAAGTATGTTCTGAGTAGAAGATGTGTTCTTACATTTACTCAGAAAATCAACAAGACATGACATTTGACCAGGGGAACCCAAGTGTCTGCATATAGCTGTATGATTAAGAAAAAATCTGATTTTTACTGTGTTATCTGCATGCTGAACTTACCACACACCTGCTTCAAACTGTGCTAAATTGTTAAATATTGTTAAAAAGTGTGATATTTACAAAACAAATGAAAGTACAGACAAAAAAAGGCTATTGGTTTAGTGATGCTACCCTTTCGGCCATTATTTTTTACCTAGTTTGAATTAGTACCAGTATACTAGAATACAGTGTCAGTAACCAGATCACACTTTTGATAAACTGCAAAACATTTTTGTAAATGAGATGTGTAAGTGTAAATTACAAAAAAACTGCATATTTTAAAGGTTCTACACTACCGGTCAAAAGTTTTAGAACACCCTGTTTTTTCAGTTTTTCTTGTAATTTTAGCAGTGTGATTACAATGGCAAATTATAATGTACAGTGGTACACTGAAATAGTAAACTGCCAAACTAAAAAACAACCATGTACACTTCATGGCAAACAGGCATTTTTCAAGAATGAAGAACATGGTTAACTTATAGCTTTTCTGAAGCATACAAATTAAATGAAGCCCTAAAAGTTAATGAAGAGAATTTCTAGAGGTGCCCCAACCTTTGCTGCTTTACTTTCATCATTTTCTGTCCAGTTCATCCCAAACCAACTTGTAGGAGTCTGGAGACTGTGCTACTCTTCCATTAACTGAATCTACTGCTGAATTCTCCTCTTCTAATGTTCTGGCTCATTGTCTCACTGTGTGTCTTTGTTCCTTGCCTCTTTCTCCCCATTCTGATTGTGATATACAGTACTACTTCCTGCACTACAGTGCTGTGCTAATTATGCATCAGAGGATGTACGAACAATGTGTTCCAGCTCTGCTTTTGTTCGCACAGAGGGGTTTGTAGGTCATAAGGAGAAGTTGGGGTTCCTGAGGAATTTGCGTTAACCTTCAAGGCTTCATTTACATCCATTGCTGCAGAAAAGCTGTACATTTACCAGACCCTAAATTTTTTCATTTATTAATTGCAGCCACTTATTCTTGTACAATATAAGGTTATTCACTGTAACTGAACTGCTTAAATTACCTGTAGAAACAGGAAAAACAGGGTGTTCTGAAACTTTTGACCAATAGTGTATATCAATTATTAAGGTTTGTCCTAAAACAATGTGAATAGGTTCATTCAATTACTTAACATCTCATTCTGATTTTTACACATAATAAAAGGACATTTTTTTTCGATTTTTTTTGCCCAAATCATGACTTTAACAGTACAATCAATTATGCAAAAACACATAAACACGTTAGGTGTTTTTCACCTGCTAGTGGTGGGCCTAGCAGGAATGTGATGCTCTCCATGACACTAATGAGGCCCAGAGCTGAGGGGAAACGGCTCATTTCCACTGTTTCCATCAGCACAGTGAAGAGCAGAGAGCCCACAATGCTCATGGAGGCACCAAAGGTCATCACGTACACCAGCAGCACATGGAAGCTTGTGGCCGCACCACACACACAGTTGCTCAGTCCGTTGAGCAGGAGGGCACTTGCGAAAAGGTATACAAAGCGACTGCTACCCCGGAAGCGTGGCAGTCCAAAGACCAGTGCTGCTGCCGGCCTGACGAAGATGTTGACCAAGCCAAGGATGGCCATCAGCAGGGCTGCACGGTCTTGCTCCATTCCATTAGCAGTGGCATAGGGCACCAGGTAGACCAGAGGTACCACAAAGCCCAGCATCATCCAAGAGACACCCAGGGCATAGGCACGGAAGCGAGGGTTGGTGCGCATTAGATCCCAAGCTATATGTTTGCGCAGAAAGGGCATCAGTGCAGAGACGCCACTCTGCAGACGACCCTTTAATCCCTCATGCTGGATGTACAGACTGCTGGCTTGAGGAGGTGGCTGAACTAGCAATACCTTTGCCTTTGGTTTTGCCTCTAGGGGCCTCATTACAGCCCCGCACACACAGCAGTTCAGGAGGACCCCACCCAGCACCAGGAAGCTACCCCGCCAGCCGAAGTGGCCCAGCAGAAAGTTGGCCAGCAGGGGCAGAGTGCTCAGACCCAGTGCTGTGCCTGTGGATGAAAGGGCATTGGCGAAGGCACGGCGGCGCACAAAGTAGTGGCCCACCATGGTGATTGATGGCTGGAAGCACAAGCAAAATCCCAGTCCTGTGGGGTGGGAAGGAAAGCTAAGAATGACTATCAAGCAAACACTTTTGAATTTTTCACTGATTGGGTACAATAGGCCTGGAGATTAAAAAAATGATCAAAATTGATATTGGTGATACATCCTTAAGGTAGTTTCAATAAAAATGGTTAGGCCATTCTGTTCCTCAATCTATTAGCCACAAGGAATTTCTGTTACTTTGGTACAAGGGTGGTGATACACACCTTTTATTTGAGAATAATTATTATTAAATGGTATGAGGAAAATTTTTTTACATTTTTGATTATATAGCCCAGTAGTGTACACTGAGCCAAACTGACCTGTGATGATCCCAGTGGCGATGTACAGGTCCATCATAGTCTGAGCAAAAGAGCTGGCCACCATTCCTAATCCACTCAGAATCCCACCTACCATTATGGTTGCACGGCAACCATAGCGCTCCACGAGGATGCTGCATACAGGACCTGGAGAGAAACATGGGTATTGTAACAAAAATGAACTGACAAACTGCATGCAGATGAGCCAAAGCACACTTAAATGCTGATGGATGACAATGGAGGTATTTGAATTACAGATTATCTGTTTTAGCATTGCCACACATATGGAGATTTGCCTGATAAAAAGACAATCGCTATTGCAATGGAAGATTTGAATGCTGTATGCCACACACAATTAATCAAAATCATCTGCCATGACTACAAAAGATTCATACTCACAAGATTAAAATGAAAAAAGAAAAAGAAAATCCTTATCCCTCAAATCAAAGCTGAGTGTAAAGAATCAGATTAATGAACAGCCCTGTCAAAATTACAAAGGCTCTTTGATGTTGGAAAATCCAGTCATGTTTTAGAAAAGATTCTATCAAACAGCCATGTACTTTTCCCTTAGTGATCCCTTTCATCCCTCACACAGCCTGGACTGCGTCTGCACAAAATGTCTTATTTATTAATCCTTGTACATGCTCCAGCACTTTTGAAAAATTAATAATTCAAAGAGTGTGATATATTAGGCAGCAAGTGAACAGTCAGTTATTAAAGTTGATGTGTTGAAACCAAGAAAAATGGGCAAGTGTAAGGATCCAGCCTTATTGTGATAGCTAGACAACTGAGTCAGATAATTTCCAAAATGGCAGGTCTTGTGGGGTGCCGCTTGCATGCAGTGGTTAGAACTTAATTAAAAGTTGACCAAGCAAGGACAACCAATGTACCACAGATGCCAAGTTGCATTGATGCATGTGGGGAGTGAAACCTTGATTCGAGCTCACAGAAAGTTAATGCTGCCTAGAAAGGTGTCAGAACACACAGTGCATCACAGTCAGAACTGATTTGGTGGCACAAGGGGGTTCTACCCAGTATTAAGCAGGTGGTGTTAATGTTATGGCTTATCAGTTTATAACACATATATATATAATAATTCAGCACAACAGCTGATGCAGCAGCAATGACTCCTAATTAGTTCTGTACAATATATGGTTTGCTAATCATGACAGTATTGATTAGCCTCTGCAATACATCTAACTAATCATAGTTTTTAATTGTGTACTGCAAGTATTCTGATCAGTCTCAGATGTTCTAGATTAGATTTTGTAGGTGTTTGGATGCATCAAATGTTTGACATGATCAAACAAATGTAGATTATTTTGATGAAATATATTAGGGATTAACATTTTTGCAAATTACATCACAATAACAATATGTAGCAATGTGATTGCATGCTATTCTGTCCACATTGTGCAGCCCTTCTCCTAATCTTCAAGTTGGTCATGGTCTCTAGGTCAAGTGAACATGATCCCTATTAAAACAAATATTTGGAGGATGCAGCACTGCACAGAAATAAGTCTAGAGGATCACCTTTGTTTTGCTATTGGATATGCAGAAAAAGTGCTGAGTAGTAGTGGAACAATAAGCACACCTTCTCACAGTGGAACAATAAGCCTTGAAGGCAGTTAGAACAACCCCCTGGCTAGCTCACTGTTATCAGAATAAACTTGTTGCTAAAAGAACTTGTGTGTTCTCTTATCAGCAGCCCCACTTATCTGAAATTTGATACAGCTTTCTACAATGTCCACTGAAGAGACGTTTTCTGTGAGAAAGCTGTCTCTACCAATGCAGAATCTCATCTAACTGTTTTGTTCTTCCCACTGTGCAGGGAAGTACAATAAACAACAAATGTGGCTGTATCTCATATTATTGAAAATAAATATAAAGACAATGTTTTTTGATTCAGTAATAGAATCCAGTCATTATTACATAGGCTCTGAATGATTGCCACAGGTGTAAATCCCTGATCTCTCAATAATTTGATTGGATTTCAGTTCTGTAGGAAATTAATTTGGATTTGACCCTGATTTCAGTGAATAATTTTGGTCAAATTGAGGGTTATTTTTACGCTGATTTATTGAACTCTTTATTCGATTTTTTGACTACTAAAGACATTTTTTAACACAGCAATAGAGTATAGACAATAAATCCAGTGTACAAGCTTTTTTACATTTGAAAAGAGTAAAGCAGTTTTATTTTGGCCAACATATTTTATTGCTGGGGTGTCAAATTTTGGTGTGCTTAATTTAGGGCCACCAGATTTCCAGTGTCTTCTGGGGACCTGTTTCCAGGACAGTTTGGGAATTTCTCTGCTCAAACACACCTGATAAACTCATCAGTTATATACTAGGCTTAGTTGGATTGTTTGGACAAAGAAATCACTCAGCTGTGCTTGACACCAGCCTTCCAGGTCAGATATAATACTGTGTTTTATTAGAAGTGTGTTTAATTAGACAATATCATGCTTTCAAAACCTATGTAGATGAATCTCTTCAATCATCTTACCACCTGCATGTAGCACCGCTGTCATGATGGCCGGCACCCAGGATGTCTCGGTATTGCTCGCCTGGAACTCATTCTGCAAATCTGTGTAGAAGATGCCAATGCAGGAGGGGAAGGCCAGTGTCAACGCGAGGACCAATACTGTGGCTCCCAGCACCACCCAGCCCCAACCTCCATCGGGAGCCAGCTGTCCACGGCACCTCTCAGCTGCTCCTCCAATGGGGTACTGCACTTCCTCAAGCAGACTCTTCGGCTCTCCCTCCTGGTCATTTTGCTCCTCAGGTTCACAGCTACCTCTACTGCCTTGTCTTGGCCCCATCTCCAGGCAGTAGCTACCATCAGGGCTGGTTCTCCCCTGGTGGCTACTGAGATTGCTACTCTGGCTCAGAGGGGCCTCCACACCCTCTGTCATTCTACGTGCCAGAGGGGCTTCTGTTCCAGCTGTTGTCTGCAAGGGTGAGAACACAAGACGAAATGCTGAATTGAAATCAATACAGGCAGGTTGTCTTAAGACTTTTACGAGTCTGAGACATTCACAGACAGTGCACCCATACTAAATAGTGGGTTCAGCTGTTTCTATCATATCCATTGCTAACAGATGTATAAAAATCAAGCATGCGGCCATGAAGCAATGAATTTCTGTCCTGCTTGAGCTGCCCTAGTTGGCAGTAAGTGCTGTTGTTGTGAAGTAAAACTATCTAGTATCATTGTGTGCACTGGTCAGCCAACTGTTCTCAACTGCAACATTCACTATTGAGTTCCAAACTACCTATGGAAGCAATATCATGACAGGAACTGTTGGTCAGGAACTTAATGGATTGTAAATCAATGGCTGAATAGCTGTAAACAAGCCTAAATTCACCATGCACACTATCAAGCATCTTTTGGGATGAAATAAACATGTTTAAATAAAACTGTGCACAAAGCAATATCAACATCATAAAGAAAAGTTTATTGTAGAAAATTTGACTGGCCTGTATGGATGGAAATGAATCCCTGCAGTCATGTTCAAAAAGAGAGCAGAGTCTGTTTTATGTACATAAATATACAAATTCCACCATAACATTAACATGACTGAGAAGCAAAGTGAATAACATAGATATTTTTTTATCTATCTAGACATTTCATTTGAATGGCATCTGTCATGGGGGTGGAATATATTGGGCAGCAAATTAACAGCTGATGTGCGACAAAAGGATATGAACCACTTTGAAAAGTGCTTTATTACGATGGTTAAATGACTGAGCATCTTAAAAACAGTAGTTACACTACAGTAGTTAGTACCTACCAAAAGTGATCTAAGGAAGGACAACTGGTAAATTGACAACATGGTTTCCAAGGCTCACTGAAGTAGGCTAGCCAGGCTTTACCTCACAGAAGATGCTACTGCAGTTTAAAAAGTGACTCTGATAGAAATGTGTCATAAAACACAGTGCACCACAGTCAGAGCTGTTTCAGCAGTATAAGGGGGGGGGGGCAAAATATTAGACAGGTGTTGCCAATGTTATGGCTGACCAGTGTATCAGGCATTTAAATCACTGTTCACTGTAATAATGTTACTATCCTGGTACATAGTTGTACACTTAACACTTACAACAGTTTAAAAAAAGCATTCAAATGTTTAAACATCACACCTTTTGCACAGTACTCTTTATATTAAGTATATTTACTGTGTGTGTAGTGCCACAGTAGCTCTTCTGTGGGATCAGACTAAGTAAGACTTGGGCACCCATAACGCTGTCCACTAGCTGTCCTTTCTTGGACCACTTTTGGTAGGTAGACTACTGACCACTGCGAACAAAGAACATTCCACAGGACAATCTGTTGAGATGCTTGTCTAGCCTTCATAATCTGTCAGAGTCGTTCAAATCCTAATGCTTGCCCATTTTTCCTGCTTCCAATGCGCTAACTTTAAAAACTGACTGTTCACTTGTAGCCTAATATGCTATATGCCTACACGGGTGCATGAGCTATGTTATTCAGAATTATCGATGTTCACCAGTGTTAGGGGGTTGTGGCTGATTGGTGTATATTGTGTATGAGAGATTTTATAGAGTGTATTTAAACATCCTCCAGCCACTCCCAGTGTCCAGGCTCCGCAGCTGACTCGCGCTTCACCCTCATTTCTCCCATTCACCCACCGATCCCTTCAGTCCTCGCTTCCTTTCGAGGAACTTTGGCTGCCATGACCTCAGGGGTAAGGCAGAGAACAAAGGCTCAGCTTCTGTTTCGGCGCTGCTAATCAGCTTCCGCTGGATTATAGTTCCAAAGTCTCTCGCCATCCGGCTCACCAGCCATCAGCCTGTGTTACTTCACCAGATGTGCGCGGCGGGTTTTCAGGGAGCGCTATTTCGTCCTTTCACGTTGTCTGTTTTTGCGCGCTGGTGTCCATGGTTACATTAAGCACAATATATTTATTAAGTATTAATAAAGATCGTTTCTTAACTTTTAATCATCGTAGGGTAGGTTTTAGACTACGCAGAGCTTAACGCAATGGCGACAAACAAATACCGACCATCAGTGGCTGTAGAGCAAGCGTTACTCCTTCCTTGCGTCCTCGAACTGATAGCCGCTGCGCGTGCACCGCCGTTCTGTGAGATCGGACCTAGGTTTTTGTCATGTTGTCGTTTGAGTTAGGGTCAGGGAAATTCTCCTTACCTTAGCATGAAGATGGCATCTGCACTCGACATGAAGTGGCCTGACCCCTCCACAGACGCTCACGGTGCTGTGGTCAGCTCTCCCTGTGCTTGAGCACGAGCAGCCAGAAGTGACCACAGTGCGGCTCACAGGCAGGATCAGGCTCAGAGGGGGAAACCAACCCGTGACTGTGGGTGGTGGGAGCACTAATGAGAGTCCTTGCTTGCTTACCATCGACTGTACGTACAGTGCATGCATAAACAGAATATAGGGAAAGGTAAAGTGTTAAATACGCACATCATTTTCATGTGAATAAGCCATATTGCTTCAATACAAAGTGAACTGACAAACTGTTGATGTGAAGTAATTTAAATGTTCACATTTGATCCAAGTAAATTCTACGTATTACTTTCACTGGACAAACATTCAGTAGATCAAGAAATGATTAGTAAAACATGTGCATATATATTAATAAAATAACTTTTAAAACTGAAACAAGCTTAAGTCAAATGGTGTATACATCAAACAGTGAGATGCAATTATCGTAAATGGCTTATATCATTCAAATTAAAGCAGGAAAAGTGTAAAGGCAATCTTTAATGTTAATGGGTTAAACTGGTAGTATGTATGGAAATATGTTGAATTTTGTGACATCATAAAAACAAACAATATATAATGGGTTATTTCTGCAGTTAACTTTCCATATACAGACTTTTTAGACCTGAGTGTGAGTGGTATATTCTGAAGCTTTTAAAACTGTGTAGATAAAACTAAAAAGCATGAATCCTTTAAGCCAAAAGCTTACTTCAGAAAGAGTCTATTGCTGCATCCAAAAATACAGCTTGAAACTTAAAGCCATACATCAGCACTATGCAGAAACGTTGGTGCATTCTCTGGACCCAAGCTCATCTCAGATGGACTGAAGGTCTGTGGAACCATGTGCTGTGGTTAGATGAGTCCACATTTCAGCTTGTTTTCAGACAAAAAGGGCATCAGATTCTTTGTTCAAAAGATGAAAATGGCGATCCACGTTGTTATTAGTGAAAAAAGCCAGCATCTGTGATGATATAGGGATGCATTAGTGTCCACAACATGGGTGAGTTGCATTAGTGAAGGTACCATTGACTCTGAGGATTTAAGAAAGACATATGTTGCCATCAAGGTGACATTCCTTCCCCAGGCAGCCAAGACAATGCCAGGTCACATGAGACTATGGAAAACGAGACTGTGGCAAACACAGACTGTTGAGCAGCTGCAGTCTTATATAAAGCAAGAGTGGGTAAAAATTGCCATTTAAAAACTTGAATTAGTATCCACAATTCTAAAATGTTTAAAAATTGTAGTTATAAGGAAAGGTGATGTAACACAATGGTAAACTGCCTCTGCCAACTTTTATTAAGTATGTTGCAGCCATCAAAATATACATTGTGTACCTTTGCCAGTTAAAATGATGTTCATGAGAGTTACATATCATTATATATATTTTTGTTTTTATTGCATATTGAATAATATCCCAATTTTTCTAAAAATGCAGATTTCATTAACTGTGTTTACAATATTTGCATTATCCAGGTTCAATCTCCTTCATTAAAATCATGTTTGAATCTCCTTCACTGAAATCATCTATTTTTTTCCAATTATTTCATTTATATCGATCTTTGGAACTAGTGGGAATCAGTGTTTCCAACACTGAGAATACACAGTGTCATCATGAACTATACAGACCTATTCATGAATGAGCTGTCACCAAGCTCTCACTGTCACCGAATCACTCACTGAGATGACTTGTTACTCCTGAATTGTGCAAAAGATTACTATTACTGGCTTTGACAAACATTGAAAACATAATGACCAGAATTTATATGAATTTCTTAAAACTGATTTGAATTCCAATGACAATAATAATGAGAGTTGCCACTAATGCCTCTGACTCTCCATACATCAGTGGTCATAGACAATAAGTAAGCAATAATGTATTAACTCTGGACTAGACTAGAGCTGCCAGTCTACAGATGAATAAAGTCTGGGTCGTCAAATGGCTTTTCTATGTTGGTGGGTGGTTTAAGCTTTGGGGTCCCTATTCATATTGTTTCATAAAACCCAAAATTTCTGTCGTGCCCCCGGCTACCAGACGTGCGTTATAATACATAAAATGTTACTACAGGTGGAGCTGGTCATGTTTCTCTTTTATATATTTTTTTTGTAATACAGAATTTGGGCAGGCGTGGCCTAATGGTTGGAGAAGAGGGCTTGTGACAGAAGAGTCACTGGTTCACTCTGTGGGACCAGCAGGGATAAATGTGGAAAGAAGTAAATGAAAAGGCATCACCTTCCCCCTCTCACATCCATGGCTGAGGTGCCCCTGGGCAAGCCCAATGGTGGGGAGCAGCAGCCGTTGCAGGGCCAGTCCGCGGGGTGGCGCTCTGTGGTTTATGCAACCTCTCCAAGCAGTGTTTCCGGTTCGTGGGGCCATCGTGTTTCTGTCTTTGCAGCGGCTTGATCTTGACAGGTATGTAGAACTAGAGAAGAATCTAATTCACAAAATGACATAGATTGTTATCACGCTCCCATACAGTTAGAACCTCTATTCGGTGTGGTGGGCTTTAATCGGGCATTTCTAGTTCGAGTGTACTTTTTAGCTTTGTTAGGATCTTTCGAATGTTCTCTGTGTTAGAACCACTGTGACTTTTCCCGTTTAATCCCACATTTTTCTGAACATTTCAGTACATGGATTTTACTCCTGATACCTTCCTAATGCACAAATATTATGCACTTTTTAATTTTATTTTGGTTAAGTTGGTGAAATTTTAAGTTTTATACTTGGTCACAATTGTGACCGACGGGAAACTACATTGTCCTTTTTTGGAAAAACTCATTTAAATTGGTCAATAAAGCCTACTTGCACACTTGAAATCTTAAAATGAAAGTAGTGATGACAGTGCCCACTAAGCACAGAATAATGAGATATGGTTAAGTTTTTTGCTCATAACTTAATTATTGTGTATATAACAAAAACGTTTATATTGGTTTTCATACCACAATGAATACACAGTATAAACAGGAGACACAGCTTAACATGGTGGTCAATTTAAATCTTTTAATTTTTTGATGGATTAATTTCATTTATCTTATAGATAAATTAAAACCTAACATAACTTGAAAGCACTGTAACCCACACTGTAAACCACAGAAAACTTCTCTCCAGAATTTGATACTATGGTCACCACATTGTTTTTCCACCGTACTAACAGCTCAGTGAGGATCTCTGTCATTCCATGAGGCTCATTATGGATTTGCTTAACATCAATTAATGGAACATTGTGCAGATGACACTGTGTACCAAGGCACCCAAAGTGACTATTTGTCACTGTGAACAGATTCAAGCACCACAACGAAATGTGACCTGTGCATTTAACCCATCACACGTGCACACGTGGAGCAGTGGGCAGCTACCAACAGTGCCCTGGGAGCAGTGTAGTGGGACGTTACCTTACTCAAGGGAACCTCAGTGGTGCCCAGGGACTCGAACCTGCGACCTTCAGGTCCCAAAAGCAGCGTCCTAACCACTAGGCCACCGGTGAGGAGAAAAAGGAGATGGGGCGCCCGTGTGGTGTGAGATGGTAAATGCCCACGTAGTGTTACATGTAGTAGCAGGTGTCTGGCGAGGAGGAAAGGGAGAATGGTGAGCCCGCTTGGTACGAGATGGAGTGGTAAATGCCCATGTAGTGCAACATGGGGTGGCAGGTGCCCCCCTAGGAGGAGAGGAAGAGTGGTGTGCCCGCTTGGTATGAGATGGAGTGGTAAATGCCCATGTAGTGCAACATGGGGTGGCAGGTGCCCGCGTGATGCGATTTGTGGTTGTTAATGTGATACAAGATGGTGCGGGAGGTGCCTGTGTGATACGTTCGGAAGTGGGAGGTGCCTGTGTGGTAGGACCTGGATTGGGCAATGCGGGTGTGGGAGAGCACACCAGCTGGTTGTCAGAAATTTCAAAGTCATCCCCTTGAAATGTCACCTCCGCTATGCCATTCAGCTGCCTTGATGGCAAATGATGGGTTTCTCCCAAAAGTCCCCCATCTGAACCATCACTATCAGAGTCACTTTCCACTGCATCTCTCTCAAATCTGGGGGTAACAGTCATGCTGTAGACAGCATATGGGTGGTCTTGTAAGTCCAGTAGGTCAAACACATTGGATAATTTTAAACTGTATAAAAAAAGTCAATTTTAACTTACATTAATTGCCAAAACATGTGTATTGCATTCAATACAGTTGTATTATGCTAGCGGTCACAATTGTGACCATTAGCATATTTGTGCCTCTCCTATGCAAAATATATAAACAGTAGTGTAATTCTCAACATATATCAGTTGTAGACTCCTTCAAGAGTATATGTACCAAATATGATAGTGTTTTCTGTAAATTAAGATAGTTTAATAGAGCTTTTATAGAGCTCTGAGGAAGACATTTCCCTTCACATGTGCAAGCAGGAATTAAAGTGATCTGGTCAGTTGACCTTTCACACTTGTCACATGATCTTGATACAGTTTAATCAAGACAGTCTATTTTTTCATTTTTCAGTCAAATTTGTCAACCAAACCCAACAGAAGCAATATTGGATCCTCAAGAAGAAGAATAAAAAATGTGTCACTTTTGTGACCATTGGGATTAAATGGGTAAATATCGTTTGGAGTATTTGGGGAATAAAAGCGCTGCGTGTTCACAAGTATTCTGTTGGTGAATCCAGGTCATGTTAAGGTGCACACAGTGCTGATACAGGACTTCAATGGCACAGTAGCTTGTATGAATAGGACGTCCTGCATATGCACATGAGCCTAAAGTCACCATGCCCAAATGCCAAGCACCAGTTAGAGGGGTATTAAGCATTTCCAATGATGATTTTCCAATTTAGACCAGTGCTATTTTAGTCCATGACTAAGCTTTATCCATGTACAGACAACCATCCCATAATGCACTTTATATATTCTGTATAATCTGGCATTTTAATTAATTACTTGTGTACCATGTAAATTACTAATCTGTAAACTTGAATTAATTTGGTCTGTATATATTGTTAAGGGTGTATATTTACTGTTTATACTGTATATTGTTAAGGTTATTGTTTAGTGTTAGTTTCTTTTTTTTACCTGCTAACATTTTATAATGCATAATCTGTTTCTTTTGTAATTTATTTTTACTTACACTACTCACAATAAGAATCAGTTTATTTGGCCAAGTATGTTTGCACACACAAGGAATTTGTTTCTGGCCGATGGTGTTTCTCTAGTATTT
>JBBPDA010142191.1:0-21087 GCA_037974385.1 Arnoldichthys spilopterus
ATAGGAATCTTGGGTTATTTTTGTTATTTTCTATAAGTGTGGAGAGATAAGTTGTTCTAGCAGCACAAAGGGCTTTTAAAAAAATAAAGTTTTAATTGTGATCACACTGGGAGCAGTGAGAGCTTCAAAATGAATTCTGCCAACAACGTCATTGAAATGTTGTGGAAGTTCTGCTCAAACGAGTGTTCTCAAGCCAATTAATTGCAAATTTACTTAAAAACAAGGCATTCTAGAGCAAACATTTTGCCTAAAATAATTGTTCAACACAAACAACACTTTTGCATGCACATTTGCACTCACATCTTGGTCCATGGTTAATTTTTTTATTTTAATTGTCCATGTATGTAAGCAGGGGCGCATCAGAAATAATAAGAAAACACTCTATGACCATTGTCAATGTCTCCTCTGTTGTACTTGGGAACTAATGTTTAATGGGAAGAACAGTTCACGTGGTTAAAGTTCACCAGTCAACTATACAGTGATCAGCCATGACATTAAAATCACAGATAGGTGAAGTGAATAATGCTGACTATCTTGTTAAAGTTGGCACTTATCAAAGATTGGGAGAAATCAGGCAGCAAGTGAACAGGCAGTTCTTGAAAATGGGCAAACCTAAGGACCTAAGAGTCCTTGATCTTGGCCAAATTATGATAACTGGGTCAGAATATCTTCAGAATAGCAAGCCTTGTGGGGTGTTCCTGGTATGCAGTTGTATGCACATTGGGAACAAAGGTCTATATGTCTAGTCCAATCTACAACAGCGCTACTGTAGCACAAACTGCTGAAAAAAGTATAATGTGGTTTATGATAGATAGAAGACACAACATGTAGTGCACAATCACTGTCTGAGCTGTTTTGGCACCATAAGGGGGATCTGTTAGGTCGGTCATTTTAATGTAATGGCTGATTATTGTCAAGCCACCGAGAGATGCTGGCTTATGTAAATAATTATGATTTCCATTTGTTTTGTCGCTTTCGACACAGTGTGAACACAAGGTTAGGTGAGTTTATGACCACGTTTTATGTGAAAAAGCCCAATCCAAGTGTAATCCTAGTACTCTAGACACATGAAGTGTCCAGGTGTAAACAAGATAATTGTGAACTGAGACACTTGCGAATACAAATAAATTAGCCAGCCAATTTGGCAAACTGAATACCTAGGACAGCTTCTGAGGTAACTGGATGATATATATTGAATAGTGCCCATGCTGACAAGTGTAATTTATGGAAAAGTGTAAAAGGCTTAAAACTAAGACCTGCAGAGCTAAGCTAGCTGCTATGCCAACTATTTATGGAATGTTTTGCCATGTGCCACTTTACAAAAGGCACATGCTATCAGTACCTCTTAAAGAGAGGTATATGCTGTTCATTAATGGAGCTTGTTACACCAAGTTACACCAGCTGCCATTCAGAAATGAAGAGAGGCACCTCCTTAAAACTCTTGTGAGTAAGCACATGACTTTGTGCACCAACAATCAGCAATTCTATGCAGTGGCAGATCTTAACTCCACCATGAATGAAAGGTAACAGGGAAAACGTTGATTTGAAGACTTATTTAATGTTACAAGTTTAGTTGACAATTTGTGTTAATATTACTGTTAAGTGCACAACTTCAATAGTTTAGCCAATTTGGCAGATGGCTGTGAGACAACAGCTTCAGTGAATGTAGATACTTGCAGGCTTTTGTTCTTGCACATAGTGGCACAAAGAGTTAACAGAAACACTATTAACAGAGAGAAATATATAAAATAGATTAAATACTCAAAATATGTTAAGTTATTACTTTGAGGATGATCTGATTACTTTTTTTTTCAAATACACTCCCTTATCTGCTTTACCTGATCATAAGAGCCAATGGCCAATGCCAGTAGCACTGGGTATTTGTTTAAGTGCTAGCCATTGGAATATATCTTTCAAAAAGTATAAAGTTTTGATTCTAGCACTTCATGTTGTTGATTAGCACCAACTATTCAATAAGTGACGTCTTTGTCAATAGTCAGTCAATTGCAGTTTTGCATATATACCCATAAATGATTTGTCAGGTTTTGATTTAGGAAGTAGATGTGAAGTGAACTGATGAACAGATTTATTTGTTAAGCAATGAAACTAATGAGATCTAAATCCATGAACAAACAATCAATCGAGACTTATATTCAGAAGACAAGGCAACAAAGAACATGGACCAGGAATCTAATAGGATATACAAGAGCCATTATAACAGTGTTGACAACAACACATATAACAGATCCTAGTTCAAACACATGGGTATAAATACACAAAACAAGATGGCTGACACCTGGGAGAGGGAGGAGTATGGAGACAATGCACAGCTGACGAGACTAACAATAAGGGGCAAAGGCAGGGCTACAAAGCACATGGCAGACAATTACAAGCAAGACCACATGGCAAACAAAACAGAAGAAACAAAAACGAAATGAAACAGAAGCCGGTATGATGGGCCGCAGTCATTGAGTCTGTCCTGTGCTCCTCCATCACAGTCTGGTATAGAGCAGCCACTAAACAGGACAGGAGCAGACTGCAGCGGACCGTATGGGCAGCAGAAAAGATCATCGGCGCCCCCCTGCCCTCCATCCAGGACCTGTACCTCTCAAGAACCAGGAAACGGGCAGGGAAAATCATCACAGACCCCTCACACCCTGGACACAGACTTTTTGACCTGCTGCCCTCTGGTAGATGGTATAGAAGCCTGCAATCCAGGACCACCCGACACAGGAACAGTTTCTTTCCCCTCACTGTCTCTCTCCTAAATAGTTAAATTGTCACACTGCTTCACCTTCAAGACTGCAACTGCACTTTGTGCACACACTGTTGTTTGCACTCTGTGATCCTGTTTGTTTTTCTGTAAATAAGTCTTTTATTGTTTATTATATTGTATTGTTGATATATTTTTTTTCATTGTGTTGTTTACATTTGTTGTATTGTGTTCTTTACTACTGTTTACACTGTACTTGAGAGTCACCATCGGCCGGAAACAAATTCCTTGTATGTGTTCACTCACACACTTGGCCAATAAACATGATTCTGATTCTGATTCTGATTCTAACCTAACAGATTTGTCATGTCTGTGTTACGTATTGCCAGTTTAAATTAAAAAATAAGTTCTAGTAATAGGTAATGATTTTATTAATTCGTTTTAGTAAATGATTGGGATTTCTTCAGTTAACTGGATTGGACTTGTATAAAACTTACAATCTGATCAAATTTACAGTTATCTATGATTATTTACAGATATCTAGTCCTATTATGGACATATCTGATATTTAATGTCAGATATGACATTTATGTTTACATTACATTAATGTTTTTGATTTATAGTAAATTAGTTTATTTTATTTTGACATCCTCTGAACTGTACACTGGCACATGTCAATACATGCCATTTCTTAATCACACAGCAACAACTTCATGCTGTCAGATGCCAATGTGGGCTGCACAAAAGAAAACAAAATAATAAAGGGGATATTTTGCAATATGTGGCTAAACAAAAAAAGCTATTCTAACATTCTGAATTCAGAGGCGTGCCTGGCAATGCACTGAGAGATTGTTTAGTTTGTGAGCTGAGCTTTAGTCAGGAATGATTATACACAAATTACTCAAAATAGAGTTTTTGTGTTGGGGCAGGGGCTCAAGAGAGTTGGATTACATGAAAGCTGAAGGTATTTTGTCAAAGGTAGAATGGAACCAACACCAGTAGGGCCTGTTACAGCAAAAATTGGGTTGTCAGAGTAGGTGGCGATTTTAAAATTTTCATCAGTCTAATGTTGAAAGAAGAACATTATCCTCAACCCACATTCTTATATTTTTGAAAAAACAGTTAAACTTTCATATATAAGACTTTTAGTTCCTATCTCTTAGCTGCATCCCAAAGCACACACCTCTATACTTTACACTTTACATTACTGATTGCAGTTTTATGGTTGTGTACTATTTTACATACAATCAAGTGTGTTATTGTACAAGTTGGGATGCAATCATTGGCTCCGCCCAAGGCAATTGCTAATGGGAATACCCCTGATTTAATATATCTTGGGCAATGTCTTTAATTGATGCATCTCCTATCAGTACATTTGTACCCTGTTTCCTTAAAACTCTATTAGCAATGTTCAAACACCAGCTGCAAATGAAATACGGGTCGGCAACAGCAACTTAGCAACATATAGAAACAAAGTTGCTTTTGGTGTGAATGCAGGGTAAGAAGGTGAGGAACTTTGGCCTGCTCTGGAATTGCTTTAGCCACACTGGAAGGCTTCCAAGTATAAACTGCCTGTTTAAGGTCCTGCCACAGTATCTTAGTGGGGTTTATGTCAAAACTGCTCTTGTGCTTCAGATCTTGCTCTATAACCTAATTGCACTTAAGCTTCATATCATTTACTGATGACCACACATTCCCCTGCTGGATTTTCATTTAGAGAGCAGAATTCTTGTTGACATCAATTTGTGAGGGTCAGTAAGGTGATTTTTGTCCAGTGTTGGTTTTTGCCTTGCAGCTCTACCATGGATATATTTTTTACCTGCTCTTTCTAGTGGTTGAATCTATGCTCTTTTCTAGTGGTTGGTTGAGTTTATCTGATGCAATGAAGTGATTTCAATTATTAACTAAATTAGATTACTATTTGTATATTGGTATATTTTTTTTCAGTAATTAAAATGATAATTAAAATGTTTTCTCAGGTGGACTTACATTAAATTAAGTTTTAAGATATGATAAAGACTTTTAATATTATTGTTATATGTATATTGTTTTACATATTAATATTATTGTCATAACAAATTTGTTTAATTTACTATTTTAATATTTTTACAAGTTTTACACTTTCTTTCATTTTGACAGAAATCCAGTACAGATGGAATCAGTATACTTTGCTGTATTCTGCACCCTCCTGTGCCCAGGTAACTGTTTTTTTCACATATAAATACAAAAACACAGGGAGTTAGTTATATTGCCATAACTATTCTCCTATAAGGAATTACACTAGATATTAAAACACTGCTGCTGTAAGCATTTTGGTAGTGACATGTAACCCTATGATCTTAATAGGCTCCTTTTTTTAACCAGAAATATCCATTAATTATTAATTTTAAAAACAGTAGCATGTTTTCTTGTCTTTTCTTATACTTTGTTGTAAACGCTCCTAATAATATCAGCATGAATGTTTGGTAGTTTTTGTGACATCACAAAGCAAGTACTTTAAAATAGAGTGTCTTTGCAGCTTACTTTCCATGCATGGACAAGGAAAGGAAAATTATTTTTTTGACAATGTATGCATACTATATCAAACATTTTAATTTGTTTGGTTTGTAATGATATTTATCCTTTTCCATTAAAAGAATGATTTACAGAAAAGTGTAATTTACACTGTCTAAAGTTTTTTTGGTGATAAAGACATTATGCTAACTTTGTAGCTCCTATATCTGAAGAAAAGGGGAATTTATTTTAGATCTTGAACATTTTGTCAGTAACATTTTTCTGCTTCTTTTACAGCTTGGACTGCAACCATAAAAGGTAAATGTAAATACAGTTTTGGGATTAATTGGTTTGATTAGTTTGAATTAAATAGTTCAATTTAATTGTTTTTTTTTATTTAAGTAGGTGGTAGTATTTAAAATCAGAAGTAGTTAATCTCTCTAAAGGCTCATTTTGCTCATTGCTCAGTGTTTTCCTTTCAAGGAAAAATGCCTTTTTTTAAAATCATTTTTTTAAATTCAAAATCATGTGAATTTTTTCTGTTTTTCACTTTTGACTATATAAGGTCATCTCTTTAATTTCAGTTTTTAATGCAAGGCCATTTTAGGTTTTAATGTTCACAAGGTTGTCTCTGATTTAGTCTCATGTTCCAAAACAAGTCCAAAAGCAAACATATAATTATGTCATTTTATGTTGTTTTAGTTTTGCTAATATTAGCATAAAGACAATTTTACAATTAGGGGCAAATGTTAAGGCTATGTCACCTCTTTTGCTGGGTAGTTTATTTCTGTTTTTAAAGTTAGCAGAATGGAAAGTTAGCAATGTGAAATAAGAAGTCTCAGAGCAGTGTGGTAAAGTTTGTTTTTAGAATGGGATATTTGCTGGATATTCAGTTTTTCTCAAATATACAGAAGATAGCACTACAGAAGACAAAACGTGTATAATCTGTTTCAGGAGGAGATACAGAATATATTGTAGCATGACATTATAGCTGAAATGTTTAAAATTTGTTTTTGCTGCACAGTGTATTCTTAACATAGTAACTAATCATTGCTTTAGTTGTTGTGCTGTGTATGGGAAAGTCAATAAAGTTCACTTACTGCACTAAAAAAAGAAAAGAGACTATACAAATATGGTATGTAAGTAAGTAACGTTGATTTATATAGCACTTTATCACCAAAATGTGTTGCCCTAAGTACCAAGAAACCACAACCATATAGGCAAATAAACAGAACAAAAAGATTAATATAATAATAAAAATTATAAAAACATTAAAACACAAACCGAAAGAAGCAAACTAAATCAAAGGACCCAAAACAGATGTAACATATGAGGTTACCTGGATCTGCTAGTTAACATTAAGTAGAGTCAAAAGCTAGTCAATTAAAATGAGATTTGAGCTTTGACTTAAAAGCAGTGACTGAAGTTACCTGTCTTATATGGAGTGGACGACTGTTCCACAACCTTGGTGCACCCACTGCAAAAGGTACGATCACCCATTAAGTTTTAACTGCGTTTGTGGAACAGCCAGAAGAAAAAGATGTGCTGACTTCAGAGATCGAGAACTATTGTGAGGTAGTAGCAGTTTGGAAAAAGAAAATGTCTGAGGAAACAAAGTATGAAGGTTGTAGTGCACATTAAGAGGGATGACTTGCTACATGTGAAATGTAAATAATTTTTAAAACATTTTAATAGTAGTTGGTTTATCTGATATACTGTACAAAACTTGCCTCAAACCACAATGGACGTAACCTAGTTCAAGTTGCGCTGCAAGAGAGCTACTCGAAAATCTCAGCAACCACTGATTGAACCACTATGAGCATAGTACTGTCCCCAAGCACTGCTTCCCAGGCGCTGCCCATGTTAGCTGCCCACTCTCCTTCACAGATGGGCCAAATGCAGAGGCTGCATTTCATTGTGGTGCACTGTATGCTGTGGTGTGTTCACAATGACATTATAATCACTCACTTCACTTTACTAATGACCCCACTAGAGGTGTCAGCTTTTTATGAATGATGAATTTGCATCCCTAGTGAACAAGATATACCTCAAAGGCTGTTTGTCAGTAGGACTAAATCATCTTAAATCAGTGAAAAAGAGCAATTTTTCTCAAAGTTTCTAAAGAAAATTCTAAAAATATTCTTGAACATGCTTTTCCATTTTCTCTTACTACTAGTGAAAGATGACCATCGTACTGCATTTTTTGGAGAAGATATACATATCCCTTTGCCAACACTGGACAATACAGATGTGGTGTTTAAACGAAAGTCTGAGCCACTCTCAGAGGTGGTTTTCTTCAGGAACAAGCAGATTGTGAACGACAGAGCTAAACTTAACATTCGCATCAGGCACTTAGTCCTGGAGGATGTTGGTGAAGAGGATGAGGGAACATATCTAGTAAGGAACTCGGCAGAACCAGCTGATGTAAGGCGCATCATCCTGGAAGTTAGAGGTATGAATTATAAGTAGATGAGTCATTTTTGCTAGACTTCCCTCAAGGTAGATTTTTAAAAGAGAATTTTGTATAAAGTTCTGCATTATTCATTATTATTTAAATGTAAACAAAGCCATAAAGAGGGTTTTGATGTGGAATGGTGTACTGTAGAGAAACTTGCAATTTTAAATTTTTTAAATTTTTAATTTTAAAAAAAATGATTTACTATACAGAACCTCTAGGAACAATACACATTTTGTGAATTTTTATATGTAATGAGAGTGATGATAAAATTGTGGTAAAATCTGAAGAAAATTGTTTTTCTTTGTGTACTATTTTGTCGTATAATGCCCTGAATGTTTTAGGCCAAAACCTTTGAAAACTATTATAAATCAATGTCTCAGGAATTAGGAAATGTATTTGTTAACATTTCATGTAATAACTTTATGTAAGGTACCTTTAAGGGGCATTGAACATTTTTGGTTACTATCACTATGAACAGTATGTTACTCTATAATTTCTCTAGACATTGTTTAAATCTTTATTAAATATAATTTAATAAAGAAAAAAATGATCAAATTCCATTTACATTTATGGTACTGTTAATAGCAGAACTATAGTTATGTACAGTTGCTTTTGTGCTGATCATTCTGTTTACCTTTACAGATTGCATTTTGGAGACAACCGTGAAGTATGGTGAAACATATCATATCAGAATTAACAACATCACTGGTCCTTATACTCTGGAGTTCAGATCCTGTGCAAGTAACATTAACCAGACAGTTGAGCCACCAGCTTTGGTTCTTCTCAACCAGAGCACCATCCCTATAGAGGAGTATAGGAGCCGTCTCAGTGTGAATGAGAAGAAGATCAACCTCCATTTGGTGACTGGAGCAGATGAAGGTAGCTATGCTGTCCTGGATGGTGAAGGAAAAGTCCGTATGAGAACCTGTCTGAATGTAAAAGGTGAGTAAGTGCATATAATAGGCAGTGGTGAAGTGTGTTTTTATATTGTAAAAAACAAGTGTTTTTTTTTTTAAACACACTTCTGTTCTATTTATAATAACTTCTGTGCCCTAGTAGTGCCTTTTTTGGTTGTTTTAGATTAAACACAGACTAGACGAATCCTTTAAAGGCATTCATTGTAATGGTTATATACAATGATATCGGAATCAAATGTGTATCTGCATCAGACAGATGTCTGAGATATTAAAAATGTTATTTAATAATGCATTTAATTGTGCTCTGGAAGAGCAGAATGTTTAGGTGATAGTTGAATACAGTGCTAAAGTGATTTTTTTTTTCAAATTTGATTTTATTTATAAGGTTATAGAAATAAATATTAATGATTCATTGTTATATGAAAGATATAGTTTTCCCTAATCAAGGTAGATATTGTCCCAGTTTTTAAATTGCATTTTAAAATGTTTCTTGTATTGGCATTAGTATTCACATTGGTAGATATGTACATAAAAATATTGGATATTGGCCTGCAAATCACACATCATGCATCCCTATTTTGCATTAAGAATCCTAGCACAGAACACCTGCTACCATTTACCATCTGATTGTTTTTAGAGTGCTGCTTGTATTCACAGGCACTGATGATCTAGGACTTTTAGTAGACCAAGAGTGATGTTTCTCAAAAAATCTAATTGAAAATTAAAATCTTATTTGTTATTTCGACTTTCATTTCCTAATTATGTTGTTGGTGGAGAAAAGCATTCCAATTGAATTATTTTTTCCAGCTAAAATTTAATTAGGAAATAAGAATAGTACTACAATACTCATTTTAATACAGTCATGGTTGTACTAAAAAATGAGCTCAAAATTAGAGATATGCGTTTGTATGCGTCACAGAAATCCTCATCAGTCCTTCTCTGAATGGCTAGAAGGCCCTGAAGGCTCTTTGATTTTAGGAGGCATCACACTGTATGGACGAAGAGATTTGAAGTCAAAGAACAGCAGAGAATGCACAGTATATCAAATGAAACAAATGGGAAAGTGAGAGAACACAAGCGAAAACTGAAAACAACTGTAGATGACTGTAGTCTGAACAATATTTGTAGTGCGGCAGGATGCATTCTCCTGCTGAAAGAGGCCACTGCCATTTGGAAATACTGTTGCCATGAAGGCATGAACTTGGTCTACAACAATGTTTAGAAAGGTGGTACATGTCAAAATAACATCAACATAAATGACAGCACCTAAGGTTTCTCAGCAAATCATTGCCCAGAAAATCATACCAATCTCACCAACTTACCTTCTTCCCAGTGTATTGTGATGTCATCTCTTCCCCAGGTAAGTTATGCACATACACCAACCAGCCACATAATATGACATGATTGATGATATATCAAACTAGGCAATCTTCTTTCTATTTTCCATTATCCCTTTCTGATGTTTACATGTGCATTATATGCACTTTCAGAGGTGGACACAGGTCAGCACTGACACTCCAACCATTTAAATCAGGGTCTGAGCCTCTAATGAGCAATCCATGGTGATAGAGTCAAGGAAGTCTCAGAATGGGAACCCATTCTCCTCTGGTTGACATGGGATAGCAATAACTGTAAAATCTAAAAGAAAAAACAACAAAGGAATCTCAAATTATAAAGGTGGCATCAGTTAAGGTCTGTAACTTGGACCAACAGCACTTGTTTTGGCTAGGGGTGGGCAGCATACGAAGAATATGGAGATGATCTGTGGTAGTTAAATTACTCTAAAGACAGATGAGCAGGACGCCCCACTGATGGATGATCTGTCCAAAAGTGGAAGCCCCAGTGAGAGCAGATTAGGCTGAATGGAAGCACAGCAGTTCCTACTGTACAGGTGGGCTGTGATGGCTGCACCAGTATCAAAGGCTAGCCTTGTCCATGTAAATCAATGAGCCTTGGGGCTGTTGACCTATAGCTCTTGCAAATTCAAGATTCAGTTCAATTGGTTGTCCTTTCTTTTGATAATTACTAACCACTGCATACTGGGAACACCCCACAAGACCTGCCATTTTGGAGTAGGTGACCCAGCATTTATCCATCACAGTATGGCTCTTCCAACACATGAACTGACTGTTCTCTCATTGCCTAATATACCTCCTTGACTGGAGCCATTGTGAGAGAGAGAATGAGAAAATCAGTGTTACTCAGTTATTCACAATTTATCTGTCAGTGATTTTAATATTGTGTCTGATTGGTGTGTGATTCTTTTGCAGTAGTGTGTTAATATTATTTTCTTTCATCTTTTTTATTTCATTACAGAGCACCAAAACTTTATGCACTTGCACTATGATGAAACTCTGAAGATCAAACTCTACATAAACCACACAAAGGTCAATATGGTCTACACTTCAGACTCTGACCACAAAAACCGCATCATTCTGGATCAGGGTGCTCTGGCAGTGCCTTTGGACCCAATGCTGGATGGCCGAGTGTCCATAGAGGGCTCCATGTTCTATCTGAAGAAAGTCAGAGTTACTGACATAGGCGTGTTCAGAGTCACTGATTTGTCAGGCTTCCGCATAGCTGATATCTACCTGAGTGTGGAGCGTGAGTACAGCAGCAAATGTTTTTTGATTAAATGAAGATCAAATGGAATGTTGATCTACTACTGTTCTGCTAGTATGTTTCAAGTGATTTCTCCTTCTCAGTATATGAATTTTATGGTCCATTTCTTCTCTTTTGACTTCACGACTCTTAGGTTAATTATATCTTGTCTGCTCTGATCATTCAATCTCACTCTTTCTCACCTCCTTTCTCTCAGCCTACAAGCTGCCTCAGCTTTATGTGGTGATCCTCTCTTTGGTGGGTCTACTGGCTTTCCTACTGTTGGTGTGTCTGCTCTCATGCCAGATGAAAGTTCGCCGTCGGGCAGTAAGAGCCCGTAAGATTGCTCTCATTGCTCAGCAGGCTGGCAAGGGTGATGGAGGAGCATTTAGACAGGTAAAACATATCACATTACATCAAAAACCAAACCTCATAGACAAAGCTCATTATACTAGTATAGAAGTCCTATTGTAGGGTCATAGATGTGGAATCATTATATTAATTGCTGATATTTTGACTTTTTTGCAACAAATGATCTTTGCTCTTATCTTGATTGCTGATAAACCCTGCCTCAACATAGCATATATTCTGTTTTGCACACTGCTGGATCATTGGCTAACATTGCAGTGTAATCTTTTATTAATGCTAAATTCTTTAACTATAAAAAACTACTGCTCTGTGCACATCTGCCATGCTATTTGTAGTTCCTTGACTCTTTTAATCTCTCTTCATTCATTCAAGTGTTCCACCCCTGTCAGTCAACAAATTGTCCACTGTCTGTTCGTCTCTGGTGTAGGCTACAAGTGAAGAAGTCAGAATGGCTGTGTGACTGTTTTGTAATGAGCTTCATACAGCACTATTGTTCTCTGGTAGAGGTTAGCTTAATCATTGACTTGCATTGCATTTTTCCCTTTTAAAGGAGCCTCAGATGGAACGCCTTCTCGGTGAGCGAGCTCTGGGCTTTGGTGTTCAATTTTTTCTCTTTAGTGGTGATTTTATGGGTCTGTATTGGTGTTTGTAGTAGAGCAATAGGATGGTCAAGCAGAAGCCTGGTCTACACAGGGTGCCCTGCCTATCATCTGTGATTGTCTGTATGTGCCATTCACCCCTCATTTCTTCTTCTGCTTTCAATGCAGGTCTGTCTATACAAGTAACTGCTAAGGTATCGCATTGAACCCTGCAGTTAGAACTGTAGTATTAATCAGTGTTTTAGTTTATACTGCCGCTGAAACACACATGCACCTAGATTATTTATTTATTTATTTATTTATTTTACAGATGCTGAAGAGTTAAATATGGACCTAAGTGTATGTGTGTGCACATCTGTGTGCTGGTTTGTTTTTACATTGGCTGTGTGAATGTGTTTAAAGGTGTTGGTAATGATTAATAGTTCATTTTGTTTAAGTCTAAAGACTAGTTGCTTTGGCATGTTCTGCCTTATCCCCATTAATTACAATTTCTGCCATTTCTACAATTAATCTTTCATAGGTAAAAACCCACAGCTCTGTAGGTATACAGAGGTCTCTCTATATACTGTCTGTAGTCTCTGTAGTATGCAAACTGGAACCTTATTAGTCATATTTCTGCTTTGCTCAAATGTTTCTTATTCAAAGTGTGTAAACAGGGTTGCAGTTGAGAGCTCAATACTGTACTTATTTAAAATGGAATCCCTTTGCAAA
This sequence comes from Arnoldichthys spilopterus, assembly GCA_037974385.1. NCBI lineage: Eukaryota > Metazoa > Chordata > Actinopteri > Characiformes > Lepidarchidae > Arnoldichthys > Arnoldichthys spilopterus. The sequence continues at coordinate 12,862 of JBBPDA010142191.1, forward strand.
ATCTGGACAATAAATTGAATAAATAGAAACCTTAAAAATGAAATAAAAGTGATTAAAATTGATCATTTACCACACATTGGAAGTGTGTTGTATCCATTTTCCTTAGTTTGTTGTCGGTTATGTAGTTATCCTGAAGATTTTGATTATGATTGATCATAATATGATGAGTGTGTGTGCATATGTGCAGACATATATTGTGACAATGTGATGATGCATTTACATACATTGTAGCTTTTCAGACATGGAGCAATTTTATGAAATACTTCAAAAAGTGATTTTGAAGAACTTATGCTGGAGCAAAAGTCTGTTTTCTCATAACATTTAACTTCACCCTAACCCTAGGTCAATACAAATAGACAACAGATATTGTAGGAGTATAATGGCTTCTGCCTTTTCACACTGTTACAATATATATCACAATATAAATGGCCCTATGTGTATGTAGGAGCTTTTGGTATTGTACACCGTGAGCTTTCCATCTGCAAATTTTTGGATCACCCAGAATTATGACCAATTAAACAGGGATGGTTTAAGTATCTTTGTGTGTTTTTCTTGGTATCAGGTGGTTCATGATGCCTACAACAGATTCACAGAAGAGTCCACTCTGCAGTCCACCTGGGAGAACAACACTGAGAGCACAGAGGTTGAAATCAAGGTAACTATAATTTAGTAATAGTTACTGTACTTGATCTGAAAGAACTCCTTAGGTTATTGTTGTTTTCCATGATACATTAAATCATTTACAGGAAAGTATCTGAAAAAGATGCACACTATCATGTCACTGTTATGTCATTGATAAACCACCCAAATAATACTTGCTCAGTGGTGGTCATGTGAGAGTCGTAATCATTAATGAGTGGGCTAAAGGTGGGCTAACCTATAATGCAGAGAAAAAGCTGTACTAGAGTCTGTAAGTGTAAACTACAAGGGGCAGCTGCATGGTAAGTGGAGCTAACAAAATGGTCAATGACTGTAGATACAAAACCTCTTTAGTTACTAGTGTTTCAGTTACTCATTATGGGAGAACTACATTTGTAAAATGGTCATATAGAGGGAACTTATAAATCTGTACTTTACTGTCTTGATCCTACAGGGACTTGAAGTGTCTAAAGCAGGGCGCTACCATGCCATTTCTTCTGACAAAAACTTTCTGGAGATGAATGACTCGGTTGCGGAGTATAACTCCTCTGCATTCCCCCTAGACAGTGACACTGACATGCCTCTGACGTGTGCCTCCAACAAGCTGCTCATTGACCCCGACAGCCTTGCTGCTATTCCCCCAACCATTTCAGAGGGCAACCTCAGTGCCACCCGCACCCCTGATTCTGTTCTCAGTGCCAGCCTAGCTTCCCAGCCAAGATCTGAAACCCATGCGGATGGTGACTTGAAGGGAGCCACCATCTCCGACATAACCCCTAAAGCCCGCGGATTAGATGCTGTTTTACCTTCAGCCCCTGCAACCAGCCCAGTGCTGGTAGCAAGCCAAGATGCCACACCGCTTGCTGATAAAGCGACACGATTGGATCAAAGCAACAGCGCAGATGGTACTCCCTGAGAGTCTGTTCAGTGGCCAAAGAACACTCCACAATTTTCACTTTCACAAACCAATCTGAGACTGACAATGCCGTCCCTACCCTTACCACCACATTTATAAGTAATGGCTGCTTGCGTTGCTAAGGATTCTGAATAACACATTCTATGTCTGAAGTCATCTCATTTTTCACAACGCTTTGAAATATGCTAGCACTAAAGCCAAACCATAAAACAATACATTATTGAGAAAATATATGCCCAAAATGGGTCTTGCTGAATTAACTTTGAAGAAAACAAGTCACTTGTTCTTGCACAAAGCATGCATTTTAAATAACACAGATTTTTTTGAATGATTAAGAGTCAAATACTAGTGTAGAGTAACTGTGTAGTGCATGTTAGGCTGTCTGGAAAAATAACTGCACATTCAAAAGGTTTCTTTCATGTACCATGGTCCTGAACCTTGAACCTTGCAGTTTTACCTTAAAGCAATACCGTTCTGTTTTGCACAAAACTCTATGAATGTACTTTAACTGATACAGCATCTCAGTGCTCCAAAATACTTTTGGAAACCACAAGGTAAAATTTTTTCCTGTCCCATTTCACTTATGACATTTACTGCTTCTTGTCTCAAAAAATTGTTTGTTGCTGTTGCCACTTAAAGCTGATCTATACTTCTGCCAAGATGTGTGGGCATCATGCACAGATGTTTGCATAGGTATCTTCCAACATACTTGAATGTAATGTGAACTTTGCTTTAAAGGACAGTGTTCATACCAGAATGTTAAAACAAAATTTTTTTTTCTCACTTGAATTAATATTGTTTTTACTGTTTACATTTTGAAGATGGGTCATATAAATGTTTGGAATGTTTTGTCTTTCATCTTCTGCCTACCATTCCTCAAACTGTTTTATTTGATTTTACGCTAATTCAGGAAAGGGTCCAATATTATGTTGGTCTTTGCCCACCCCCAGCACTACTGGAGAGTTTGGTTCACACTCAGCTCCACAGACCTGCACAACATATAGTTGAGGTTTTGGAGATGTGCACATGGTAGCCTCTGCGAGCTATGATCTGTGGCATGTATGCAGGTAACTTTATAGGCATCTTTGCAGAAGTATAAATCAGCCTTAAGTTTGCTTGGCCAGAGCAAGTCAAACAGCCATGTGTAAGATCAGCATAGCAACTTAAGAGCCAATGACTGCAGACATTTAGATTGAAGGACATTTCTACAGTTTCTACAGTTGGAAAATTAAAAACTCCAAACTGTGACTGGACCAACACTCCAGTTAAAGTATGATAGAGCTTTGTGTTGAAACATTTTTAAGACCTTTTTGTTGGTGAAGGGAAGGAGTACAAGTAGGCCTCTTAAGTATTCTGACTAAATAAAAAATATATATTCTCAGTTAAGAAGTCTTAAATCCCACTAAATAATTGGGACCTGTTGCGCAATTCAAGAAATTTCTTAAAGCTATTTCCAGTGGACCTCTGCTTATTGCTTACAAAGGAAATATACCCCTTGCTAGGAATGAGAACTATGAAGTTCTTGTCTTCGCCTATATCATGAGGAGCATCTACAGACAAAGACTTTGGCAACAAAACAAGAGAAGTTTGACAGGGATTTCTATGCATAGTGCACTAAACATGTCTCCATGTTTTCTGGGCATTTACTTTGGATTTACTATTTTCTATGTCCTCTTACAGCTCCTTTCATATCCCTCATTTGAAATTGGAGCTGCTGAGAAAGTTTGCAAAGGTTACAAGTTGTACCTACAGCAAAAGTGTTTCTCATTTTACCACAAAATAATGGCCCCATGCTTCACTTGGAACCAGCAGGAAAACCAGCTTTATATGGACAACACTTGCCAAAGCTGCTACTACTGCTCAAGCATATGAACTTTGTCATCAGGAAGGGGATAAACCTATTTTTTCTTTGAGGTACAGTTTTGATTGTTGATGATGCATTTTTATTAACAATCTAAAAGGGTTTAGTGCTCTGGTGCCATTCTTTGGTTATGAGGTAGACTAAAAGAACTAAACAAAAACCAAAAAGAAGAACAAGGAGAGAGCCTATAATTGTAGACAATTTCCATGAAACAAGCATGTACTGTAATTTTTAAAGTTAGGGTTTAAATTAATTCTAGGGATACCATGCCCTTTGTACACTACCTGTTCTTGTTAGATATGCTTGCATGTGTTTCATTTCTTGTGGCTGTTAGGGGAGGAAGAGAGTCTTTATGACTCTTCATTGTCAAAGCATTGTTTTAAGCATCCATAAGTTTGAATTAGAACTCTAATGGTGCTTAAATGTTTGTGAATGATATTTTTATGTATCTACATCAATATAACATAAGATGTTATCAGACTTTTCTAAAAGAAGTTCAGAAAAGGACATAAGGATAATTCAAAGAAAATGAGACAAAATATTATACTTGTTCATTTATTTAATGAGGAAAATTATCCAATATTATATGTGAGTGGCAAATGTATGTGACCCTCTAGAATTAAAGGTGAAATTAGAGTAAGGTGTTTTCACTAAGTGGGATGACAATCAGTTGTGAGTTGGTGAATGTTACAAAACCTCTAAAGAGTTGAACCAATCCACAGTCAGACAAACAGTGTACAAATGGAGTGCATTCAAGACCATTGTTACCCATCTCAGGAGTGGTAAACCAACAAAAATGACTCCAAAAGCAAGGAATGTAATATTAACTACAGCAGGTCACGCAGGAATCCTGGGTAAGTTCTCTATAACTAAATGCCTCTTTCACATGTTAATGTTCGTAATCCCCCATCAGGAAAACACTGAACAACAGTGGTGTCCATGGCAGGGCTGCAAGGAGAAAGCCACTATACTAAGAACATGACTGCCTGTCTATGGTTTGCTACTGAAGGCAATTGAAAAAATGAATGAGAACCAAATAGAACTTTTTGGTTAAGCTGAAATATAAAAAAGCTCTAAGATGCACCCCCCAGAATCCATTGTATACATATTCTTCCCTGGCCACTTGTACTAGCCTGTTCATAAAAGTAAACGAACCTTGCTAATGCCAGGTGCAAGAATCACTTGGGATTCTCTGTAAAATGTTAATAAAAACGGAATGCAATAATTTTGAAATTATGTATATATACATATTTAATTTAGATTAAAACAAAGAAAACACATGTAATGTTGAAACTAAGTAACGTTATTGTTTTATGAAAAATGTAAATGAAATGTATGCTATTTTACAAAAATCCATATCTATTTATATATCAAAGTATGTGTGTGTTTGTGTGTGCTGATATATAAAATATAGCATATATTTTTTGTAAAATAGCATACATTTATATATTTCTCACTTTCAACATATGATATTGTTTCTTTGTTCTATTTTACATAATTTAGAAATTATTAATTTTTTTTTTTTTAACATTTTACCCAGTGTCCTAACATTATTGAAAAGGGATTATATATTTTAAGTAATTTTCTGCCTTATTTGGGTGCTTTTAATTGGGTTTGAGAAAGGCGCTATATTAATAAAAACTATTATTATTATTATTATTATTATTATTATTAATTCTTTGACTATTCATTTTCAAATTCTTTTGCACCATCTGCACTGTAAAAAAAATGCGGAATGTATGAAAGCTAGTAGACTAAACTTCTAATAATAAGTAAACAGAGTTTTAGACACTGGTTATTTTTGGGTCAGCTTTCTATTAGAAGTTTAATTAACTAAAAATGTTAAAACAATAAGACAAAAAAATTATATATATGAGCAGTCTAACTTGACTGTCTTGTTTTGTTCATATATATATAAGACCCTTAGCTCAACCCAGTGGTATCCAGTTTCCCACTGGCCACTGCACTAATGGATGCACTGAGGATGTTTTAAATGGAGCTGAATTTTGCAAGGGAATGCCACATCACCTAGCAATGGTAGTTAGTAGTCAAGTCCTAATGTATCATGAGAAGGTGGCTAGGCATGCTGGAAAATTGCTACCTCACTTGTCATTTAATGTCTGCAGGGAAGTAAAGAAAGAACAAACTGTTGAGTCATAGAAAAGCACAATTATGATGGTAGTAGACATTTTAAAATTATTAAAATATAATGACCTGCACGTTTAGTTGACATTAAGTAAATGTCTCAAAGGTGCAATTTGTTTTATCTTTCATTCAACAGTAATTTAAAAGAGCAGTGTAAGTCTATACCTTAGGCAGAACTAACTGACTAGTTCCTAATGACAAGGTCACATGGTTCCATATATAGACATGGTACATTTTCTATTATGCTGGCTGAATAAGTTATGATAGTGCAGTAAAAAGCAATATGGGTGCTAAGTGCTCTTGCACCCTCCCTACCCACACACACATATACACACACAAATACACACACAAATACACACAGTGCACTGGGTAGATGCAATTATCAGTTTAAACACAGAACCACTAACATCTTGAAAAGAAGGTCCACTGACTATTGTACATACATATATTGCATGTATATAGGAAACACTTTTTTTCTAAACCAAGGATGCAAGTTTTTTATTCTTTAATTGCTGCATTATCTTGCTAATGTTATGCACAATAATGAAACAACAAATAGCACTATAACCTATAAACTTTTTGGTAACACTTAACTTGCCACATAACATTGATATAACCATGCCTTAAACATGTAAAAGCAGGTGCCATATGCTGTTATGAGTTGTCATTATGTTTATTAATACATAGTGTCATGTTACCATTAAAGTGACATTAAATTAGCATATAATTGTCATGACCTCAAGTATTATTAGTATCTGTCATGTCAATTACCGGCAGCGGTGTTTTGTTAATACATATAATATAGAAATATCAAAACAGAATTTGACATCTGCCATTACATGTACTTAGAACAGTTATGTCGGTGTTATGTAGAGGAGCTTAAGTATAGTCTTCCCTTTTTTATTTTCTATTTCTCTTGCAAGTACTGTGTTTCATGCTTTCCTGTGCTGGAAGCAGTTATTTAATTAAAGCTACACTTGAGAATGTTTTTGTTAATGCAAGTTTCTGAAAAGAAAGGCTGCACTACAATTACTGGTCATGCTACCTTTTACATATTTTATTCTCGTTCTTCCCTTAAGGCTGCTGTCATAGCTCTAGAATATATTCAGTTAAAATAGTTAATTAATAGTTAATAGTTTATCTATAGCATGTTGGCCTATTAATTGCTTGTCTGACAGCTCCTTATGTTCATTGATTTACTAGCCCTACTCCTACTCTGTACTTAAGTTACAGATAAGAGTATTTTATGTCATGGTAACTGTGTCAGTAAGTGCGGTGTGAAGGAAACACCTCATTTGCCTCATATATCACCATGACGGTCTCTCCAAATGATTCAGACTAGTCAGACAAATGAGGTTTGTGTCAGTTTTGATCAGAATGTAAAGACTCCTGACATGCTGAACGCTTTGTGTAGCCTAAGTTAAGAAATGTTGTTCTAACTCAACAGAAACACTTACAATGATTCCACAGTGGGGGAGAGGGGAAAAGTGTGCATTGTTGGATGTTCGCTTGCCCGTGACAGCATTTGCATAGAGTCCCAATTCTGATTTGATTTCAGGCTCTGTTTCACTTTACTGACTATGTACTGCTGTATGTTATTCTAAGTTTTCTATTAAAAATTCTGAAATGATTTGACTCATTTTGTTTGTGTGACTTAAACGTAAGGGAAACTTAGTTTCTGCATAAATAAATGGTCAAGATGTAAACAATAAAATAGTAAAATGGGTACTTGTGAGTAGCCTAGAATGCTTATTTAAAAAAGCCCTGAAAACATTATGTCTGTCTCAGTTGTACATACTACATATCTAAACAAATTTAGATTTAGAACAAATAGAATAAAAATGGTCAAGTTCAACATCACAGTCTGAAGTACATGTAAATTAGTGCAAAAGTAAGCAAGTGATTGTTTGAAATACATTCTGACAAGGAAACTTGTGTTATTTGTGGCAGAATGAATTTAGATTAGTCTACAATTCAGTATAAATTATTGAACATTCATTGTCCAATATAGAGTAGAGATAACATGTATGCAACAATTTATTTATTGCTATAAATGTCTTATGTTTTCCTATATAGTCAGTACAGTATAAGTGGAATAATTTGGAGCATTTACATTTTCATAATCCTAATTAAGGGGTTAAATTTAATACTGTGACAGTTTTCATATATAAAGCATATTATATTGTCTTAAAAATCATTGAAAAAAAAATTTCAGTCCCAAATCTGCTCTTGTTATGGCAATTTTTAAATGAATATATATACAAAAAGGTTATAGAATGTTCAAGTTACACAAGTTTGAAACATTCCACAATAAGCAAGTGAGCTGGAAACAGGTAAGGGGATAACATCAATATGGTGGATGCTTCATGAAGGAAGCATCCACCAAAGGCTCAAACTGTTTGCAAAGATGGGTTGTGGCTCATTTCTTTCTCATGAGAGAATTGTAGTTAGTTAAAAAAGGCATTTCTCAACACAAGATAATAAAGAATTGAAGTCTTCCACTATCGACAAACTTCAATTCTATACAAAAACACAGCATTCTCTGAACCCAAGCTCATCTCAGATGGACCAAAAGAGTGAAAACATTGAGAATAACAAGCCCTCCAGCCTGAATGACTACCGCCCGGTGGCCTTAACATCTCTAGTCATGAAGGTGTTTGAGAGG